>PVJC01019766.1:0-29777 GCA_004026665.1 Murina feae | reverse complement strand
AAGACAGAGAAAAATATCGATGTGAGAGAAACACATCGATTGGTTGCCTCCTGCATGAGCCCTGACCAGGACCCAGGTCAGGGAGAACCCTGCAACAGAGGTATGTGCCCTTAACCAGAACCAAACCTGGGACCCTTAGGTCCGCAGGCCAACACTCTGTCCACTGAGCAAAACCGGCTAGGGCGGCTCTATATTCTTACAAAGTTTATTTCATAAAAATAATTTAAGTCAAACTCCTCGTCCCCTAGGGGTGTCAGATTATCATATACTTTATTAATAACAGGCAGTACAATACAAAGCTTACCAAATTACTAGGTACTTAGATACCCAATGACCCAACCATATGAAAGGGTAGAACATTTTAGGTTTTACTTTTTTTAAAAATATATTTTGATTTTTTACAGAGAGGAAGGGAGAGGGATAGAGTTAGAAACATCGATCAGCTGCCTCCTGCACATCCCCTACTGGGGATATGCCTGCAACCAAGGTATATGCCCTTGGCCGGAATCAAACCTGGGACCTTTCAGTCCGCAGACCAACGCTCCATCCACTGAGCCAAACCGGTTAGGACAAAACAATTTATTTTTAATAAAAATAATTTTGCATTCTGCATGTTGCAACTAACATTCCCTAAAGTTGTTTTTTTTTTAATGTTTTTATTGCCCTAACCGATTTGGCTCAGTGGATAGAGCATCGGCCAGCAGACTGAAGGGTCCCAGGTTTGATTCCGGTCAAGGGCATGTACCTTGGTTGCAGGCACATCCCCAGTAGGGGGTGTGCAAGAGGCAGCTGATTGATGTTTCTCTTTCATTGATGTTTCTGATTCTCTCCCTTTCTCTCTGTTAAAAAAATTAATTTTACATATACATATATATTAATGTTTTTATTGATTTTAGAGAAAGAGGAAGGAAGCGGGAGAGAGAAATATCGGAAATATCAATGAGAGAGATAGAGACATGTGTGAGAAAGAAACATCAATTGGCTGCTTCTTGCACATCCCCTACTGGGGATTGAACCTATACTTCAGGCATGTGGTCTGACAGGAATAGAACCAGCAACCGCAACTGAGCCACACAGGTTTCTATATTCCTTTCATTACCCTATTAGCACTCAGCAAAAAGATTAACAAGTTCTTCAATTACTACATGGGATCTAAATAGCATTTTCAGTCCCAATCACCATCCTCCACAGCATTTTACTAGAATGCTGGCTGAATTAGTTATAATCATACATACGGTAGAATATTTTAAAATTAGCCCTAACCAGTTTGGCTCAGTGGATAGAGCGTCAGCCTGCGGAATGAAGGGTCCCAGGTTCGATTCCGGTCAAGGGCATGTACCTTGGTTGTGGGCACATCCCCAGTGGGAGGTGTGCAGGAGGCAGCTGATCGATGTTTCTCTCTCATCGATGTTTCTAACTCTATCCCTCTCCCTTCCTCTCTGCGAAAAATCAATAAAATATATTTAAAATAAAATAAAATAAAATTATTACAGTTATCCAACTCATTCTCCCCACAAGAATCTAAACTATGCCCTCGCTAATGTGGCGCAGTTGTTTGGAGCGTCATCCCATTCACCGAAAGGTCATGGGTTCGATTCCCTGTCAGAGGACATGCTTAGGTTGCGGGTTCAGTCCCCGGTTGAGGGGCACACAGGAAGCAACCCTTCGATGGTTCGTTCTTTCTCTAAAATTAATAAACATTGCCCTGATCGGTTTGGCTCAGTGGATAGAGCATCAGCCTGCGGACTGAAGGGTCCCGGGTTCGATTCCGGTCAAGGGCATGTACCTTGGTTGTGGGCACATGCCCAGTGGGGCGTGTGCAGGAGGCAGCTGATTGGTGTTTCTCTCTCACCGATGTTTCTAGCTCTCTATCCCTCTCCTTTCCTCTCTGTAAAAAATCAATAAAACATTAAAAAATAAATAAATAAATAAATAAATAAATAAACATAACCTTGGCCCGGCATGTGTGGCTCAGTGGTTGAGCTAGAGGTCGGCTCATGAACTAGAGGTCGGGTTGTGGGCTCAATCCCCAGTAGGGGTTGTGCAGGAGACAGCCAATCAATTATTCTCTCTCATCGATGTTTCTATCCCCCTCTCCTTTTCCCTTCCTCTCAGGGAAAAAAACAAAAACGCACGCACACACGCACATATTTAAAAAAAGAATGAGGTGGTTAAAGTCCTTTCTTTAAAAAACAACAAAATCCTAGCCAGTTTGGCTTAGTGGATAGAGCTCAGCCTATGGACTAAAGGGTCAAGGGCACATGCCCGAGTTGCCTGCTCGTAAGGAGCAGCTGATCAGTGATTCTCTCTCATCACTGGTGCTTCTATCTCTCTCTCCCTTCCTCTCTGAAACCAATAAAAATATATAATAATAATAATAAAAAAGAATCTAAGCTTTTGGAAGGTAGGTCTATTTTACTTACTACACGTTTCCCACCACAGTGCCTAACATGGGAGCCAGAAGATAGCATGTAACCAAATGTTACAAAGAACTAAACCTGGTTCCTTTTCATTTGGCTGCTTTGTATTCTTTGGCATTTTCTAACACTTTTATTTCACTTATCCTTTACATTTTCTTCTCCCCTTTGTACCTCCTCACAAAATGATACAGTGTGTGTGATACACCTGGACTTCTTTTCACCTAAAGAACAGATCGTTCTTCCAGACCTCCCATATTTGATACTTCCCACTTCCGTCCTCCCCTAGTACCTGATTTTCTTAAGGGTGTTGATCATATCATCCAATGCCTTTCGATAAGCACTGATCACCACCGTTGGGTGCATCTGCTGCTCTAGGAAGTGCTCAGCCACAGAGAGCATCTCTCCCGCTGAAAAAGGATTCAGACACCATAATGTTTTAAAAAGTACCTGGATATAAAGGCAACATCATTATGCTTCTAGAGATACTTTACCTTTCGTCCTAAAATAGTCCATTTGGCTGTAAATACTATCCCAAATTGTACACTTTGTACAAGGCAATTAATGAAGAAAATACCTTCATTGTACATGTTATAATGATCAAAGATTGATCCTAGGGTTTATTTTCTTGATCTAACTATGTATGTTATCAGTTTTCTAAACAAAAGGAAAACATTTTTCCAAAGACTCTAAAACAAAGAAAAACACATAACAGAAAATTGACTTATTATTTCAACACCTCGGATGCAAATTGCTGGTACTAAAAAACAGAATACAAAAACCTTACACTGGAAGAATACCCCAAAAATGTACAAAATTTACCCTCTGGAAGAGGAATTATTAGTAAAATGTCCTGTTCTTTTCAAGTTTGTCTTTACTTTTAATTAATACACACACAAAATAATAACATAAAAGCTTGTTTCTAAAAAAACTAACAAGAGAAATGTGAATATATTTGGTTTTTCACAAGTTGCTTATACTACCTGCCTATTGGCATTAATTTTTAAAATTTACAAAAATGTGCCCAAGTTTCCTTGTTATCTACTCAAATGTTTGAATTTAATACTCTGCACCAATTTCTAAGTGACCACCATGTATACTGAAAGATAATCAAATATTTTAACAAGATGCTCCAATAAGTTAGCTCTGAGCCCTGGCCAGTGTGTCTTAGTGATTAGAGTGCCAGTCCGCACACCAAAGGGCCCAGAGCTCGGTTCCCAGTCAAGGGCACGTACTTGGGTTGCAGGTTTGATCCCTGGCCCTGGTCAGGGTAGGTACTGGAGGTAACCAATCCAAGTCTCTCTCACATTGATGTTTCTCCTCTCAACCCCCCATTCTTTCCACACTCTCTCCTAAAAACAAACAAACAAACAAAAAACAATGGAAAAATATCTTCATCCTCAGGTGAGGATTAACAACAAAAAAAAATTAACTTGAAACGGATATGCCCTTTTAAATACTGTAGGACAGTAACATAAAAAAAGATGTCTTAGTGATGGCAAAATTCCCTCCCTCTCTTCCTTTTGTAAAGAATTATGAATTTACTAGAGGCCTGGTGCACAAATTCATGCACTCCACCTCAGCCTGGCCTGTGCCCTTCGCAATCTGGGACCCCTCGGAGGAAGTCCGAGAGTTGGTTTTGGGGCCCGATCCCCACAGGCCAGGTCACTCATCGTCTACCCTAAAAAATGAGAGAGCATCTGAAGTCTTTCCTGTTTCATCCTCCAAGTTTTTCTTTAGAGTACAGAACTGGTCATATCTAATTCTCAATCCTCAACAGAATTTAATCTAAAGATGTGATTAGTTGGTGGTAATGTAAGTAAATTCCCCCCACCCCCAACTCGCCATTCTCAAAATGCAGTACACAAAGGCATTTGAGAAATAATTTAAAATGTCCCCTTTAAAAAAGTTCATGTAATAGGCCAGCTGGCGTGGCTCAGTGCTAGTGTCCACCTATGGAGCAGGAGGTCAGGGCATATACCCAGGTTGCAGGCTCAATCCCCAGGGTAGGGCATGCAGGAGGCAGCTGATTAATGATTCTCTCTCATCAATTATGTTTCTCTCTCTCTCTCTCTCTCTCTCTCTGAAATCAATAAAAAATACATTAAAAAATAAATTTAAAAAAGTTCATATAATAATTTTTTTATTTTTTTAAAATATATTTTATTAATTTTTTTACAGAGAGTAAAGGAGAGGGATAGAGAGTTAGAAACATCGTTTAGCTGCCTCCTGCACACTCCCCACTGGGAATGTGCCCACAACCAAGGCAAGGTACATGCCCTTGACCGGAATCGAACCCGGGACCCTTCAGTCCACAGGCCGAGGCTCCATCCACCGAGCCAAACCGGTTAGGCCCATATAATAATTTTTTTAAATAGAGTCCAGTGGCCAGGTAGGACTCTTACTTTTTACGCATGCGGGCCAACACCAGAAATTGAAATCTCTAAAATATAGTTATTTTCTCATTGCCTAACACTGCTGCTGCAATTAGATTTTTAAAAATGAATGCTTTTGGCCTGGCCAGCATGGTCAGTGGTTGAGTGTCGACCTATAAACCAGAAGGTCACACTGTTCAATTCAGTCAGGGCATTTGCTGAATCGCAGGCTCAATCCCCATATGGGGCATGCGGGGGGCAGCCAATCAATGATTCGCTCTCGTCACTGATGTTTCTCTCTCCTCTCTCTCTCTCTCTCCCTCTCTCCCTCTCTCCCTCTCTCCCTCTCTCCCTCCCTCCCTCCCTCCCTCTCCCTTCTTCACTGAAATCAATAAAAATACATCTATTTTATAAATGCTTCTGGGCCTGGCTGGTGTGGCTCAGTTGGTTGGAGCATCATCCCTTACAGCAAACGGTGGTGGTTTGATTCCCGGTCAAGACACATACCCAAGTTTGGGGTTTAATCTCTAGTCAAGGGAGCGTGCGGGAGGCAGCCAATTGATGTTTCTCTCTCACACCGATGTTCCTCTCTCTGTCTCTGTCTCTCTAAAAAATCAATTACAAAAATTTTTAAATAAAATACAAATGAATGTTTGTTATAAAAATTTCACCAACTTAAAACTTATACGATAAATAAAAGCAATACACCAAGTTTTAAGAAGTGATCCTATAAGTGGAGCGATTAGTCATTAAAACTTAGCAATCAAGCGCTGACCGGTTTGGCTCAGTGGATAGAGCGTCGCCCTGTGGACTGAAAGGTCCTGGGTTCGATTCCGGTCAAGGGCATGTACTTTGGTTGCGGGCACATCCCCAATGGGGAGTGTGCAGGAGGCAGCTGATCGATGTTTCTAACTCTCTATCTCTCTCCCTTCCTCTCTGTAAAAAAAATCAATAAAATATAATTTTAAAAAAAAACACAAAACTTAGCAATCAAGACTCATTTTCAATTTGACTACTCTCTAAGATCTGTATTTACATCACTTTCATGGTCACTCACAGATATGTGCAGAGATGAGAAATTTGAATCACTCAATGAATACATTCCCAGGTGAGGTTGACTAAGACAATTTTTTGCCTTGTTTTAGCTCTCACTATAAACAAATTCTCTTTATGTGATATATTTAGTACAATGTTTTTCATTTTTTGTTTATTTTGTTGATTTCATTGTTTAGAATGGCCCCCAAGTATAGCACTAAAGTGCTGTCTAGTTTTTAAATGCAAGAAGGCTGTGATATGCTTTATAGAAAAAGCATATTAGCTTTGTTTAGGTATGAATTATAAGGTATTGGCCATGAGCTCAATGTTAATAAATCAACAATATTAGATAAAATGTCTTTAAAACAAAATAAAAAACACATAAAATAAGGTATATATATATTTATCAGTTGAATGTGACCAGCATCTGGCAGGAACCTAACCCCATTTTCCTCCAGGAGTGATGGTCTAGTATTTGCTAATTTAGTTTGTGGTGACTTTTAGAATATAACTTACTGTGACTTATGAGAATCAACTGTATTTTATTCAACCAGATTTACATAGCTCATGCTATACTATTGATGAATATGTTATACTCAATTGGAGAGACTACATGGATAATTAGCAACATGTTATTTAAGTATTTATAATTAGTTGATTGGTAACAATTTCCTTCTTAAAAGAAGACAGACATTTCTAGCAAAAATCTTCCTGTTTCAATCCTATTTTCCTTATCAAACTTTCATGCTTCTCTTACCAAGAATAATTACTGATGTGGTCCCATCTCCAACCTCCTCATCCTGTGTCCGGCTAATTTCAATCATGGACTTGGCTGCTGGATGCTGAACTTGAATCTGAAAAGAAAAATGCAGACTGCCACTAAAAACAACACTACTCAAAGATCTGTTCATCCATGCTGCTTGGCCCTCATTCTTAAGCTTCTTGCTTCCATACTTACTCCCTTTTCTTTTGTTTTACCATAACTTGAAAGATTAAAAGTGGCCCTCAAAATATCTAAGTAAATCACCTTTCCAAATCCCTTTCTTTTTAGGGAAAAATGTATTATGCCAACTGAACTACTAAAGTTTTTTGGGAACAGAACAATAACTTATAGCTTATTTACTGTCGTGGCTGAATTATGTCCTCCAAAAGGACATGCTGAAATCCTACCTTCTTGCAACTGTAAATGTGACTATATTTGGAAATAGGGTCATTGCAAATGGAAACAAGTTAAGATGAGGTCATACAAACATTACGGTAAGCTCTAAATCCAACCACTGGTGTCCTTATAATGAGAGCCGCAGGAGAATGCCATGACAGCTGAGGAGGAGACCCAGCTTACAAGCCAAGGAATGCCACGGATGTGGCCAACCATCAGAATACAAAAAAGGCAGAGAAGGATCCTTGCCTAGAGTCGCCAGGAGCCTGACACCTTGATTTCAGATTTCTAGCTGCTGGGCTACGAAAGAGTAAGTTCTTTTCTTCTGTTAAAGTTACACAGGTTGTGTTAATTTTTTCCAGTGGCCCTAAGAAACTAATCATCACCTACATGTATCTTTTTGAGTACTTTATTACACTGTTAGAAAGCATAACGAAAAGTCGCACCTCTCGAAGAATGGCATTGCCATCATTAGTCATCACGATGCCTCCCATTGGATCCAAAAGCATCTAGGGTTAAAAAAAGCAAAAGTTGTATTTCAGTGTCCAGATCTGGGAACATCTGTCGTTGATGAGTGTCAGTAAGAAATAGCCCTACCTTCATCATAGACTTGGGTCCCAAACATGTTCGGATGATATCTGCAATCGTCTATTAGGAAGGAAAGAAAAACAAGTAAGTACAAATCAGAGGATGACGACAGTGTGTGCTAGAAAGGGGGCATCGTAACCCACAGGCCAGCGTTTTACCAACATCACCTCCAGAGTAGGGCTGCAGCCTCTTAGATACAGCATGCCTGTGGCTAGATTCTGTCCTTTATTTTTCCCTTTTGGGAATACTTTCAGGGTAGATGTAGAAAGAAATGACTCTGCACAAGAAAAATGGGGACATGCCTTCCAGAGCTTCTGTTTCCCAGTAGTCCAGATAAATGTAAATACATGTCTTAGTATTTCTTTCCATGAAAGTGGCCTTCACACCATGCTAAATCAGACCTAGAGCTATTTCACTCTAAAGCTATTAAAAACCTATCCAGGATCTACCGTGGCACTAGGAACACAAAAGGGAATTAATATAGCCCTTCCCCTCAAGTAACTCAGTCTAGTATGGGAGACAAACACAAATCCAACATAATAAAGAGCTAATATGCTAATGAGACCGAACAGCAAAACCACCACCTGGACGACCTTCTGGATGAAGCCGGGAGGCTACAAGGGCTGAGCCCCTTGCACAAATTTCATGCATCGGGCCTCTAGCAGAATATAAAACAATATGCAGCAATGGAATTATGCAAAAGTTACTATGAGAAAGCTATTAGACCTAATTCAGAAACAGAGGGCTTCCCTCTCCCTAACTGCAAACAAATACAGAAATACTAGGGAAGGCAGCTGGAGAAAAAATTATTACACTTTAAACAACTTCAGAGATATGCTACCTTGGCGGCATTGATGTTTCCAGATTGAACTTTTCTTCCAGATTCACGCTTGACGTTCTGGCCTAATACAGGTGAAACAAAAGACAACAGCTCATGATTGTACCCTTGTAAGAAAGCTATTTATTCCCCCACCACTGGAGAGAAAAACACACAAGTTTCATGGGTGTATATGTAGATGAACGCAACTGGCCAGGAAGCTTATTTGCTTAGACCGTGGTCTCAATATATCAAAGATCCAGGAAGGGCACATACAAGAATCAACTAATGAATGAATAAGAGGAACAACAATGTTTCTCTCTCTCTCCCCTTTCCTCTCTAAAATCAATAAATTTTAAAAGTAATTTTTAATTGTACTTCAACCCCTGGTATACTAAGAAACAACCCACAATGCTTCAACTTTGGAATCATGCCATCACTTTCCCTCTAACCAAACATTTATGAATTTACTGCAAGTATTCATGAATGGGCCTCAGTAGGAAAGGGAAATCCCTGAGATTATCTGAGAAAATGGATAATGTACTTTTGTCTGGGAAAAGGGTCTATAGCTTTCATTGGATTCTCAAAGGGCTAGTGACCCTAAAAAGGCAGCAATCACGCTTTATGTACAAAGGAAAAGAGTTTGAGGGTTCTTATTTTCCTACTTGGATAAGGAGAATCACACTCTTTATAATTATTGATCGTGCCCCCCGCAGTGTCCTGTGGAATGAGAACACAGTTTGCAAGATATAGTCATTCCATGTTTGGATATAATAAGAATGCCTCGCCCTAGCTGGTTTGGCTCAGTGGATAGAGCACCAGTGTGCGACCGAAGGGCCCTGACTTCCATTCCGCTCAGGCCACATGCCCAGTAGGGGGCATGCAGGAGGCAGCCAATCAATGACTCTCATCATTGATGCTTCTCTCCCTCTCTCTCTCCCCCTTTCTCTCTGAAATCAATAATAAAAATATATTTAAAAAACAACAAATACCCCACCCCATTTACTACAGTAAGATGTATATATATTTTAACAGGGGGCCCAACTGGTTACAGCCACTAAGTCAGGGGTAAATGCAGGATGCACCACTCATCCTAGGACCCTCTCAACGGAGACAAGCCAGTGGTTCTAACCAAACCAACAAACCTATGCTCGTTTCCCTCCTCTCTCCAAACTATACACCCCCTACCATTTACATCTGCAAAAACTTCCATCCAGGCCCCTCAAAGAGACACGGTCACCACTCTCAGATTTAGGTCCCCATTCCGGGCTGTGGTGGGTAAGCACAGGAACCTTTCTGATCAACTCATGGGAAAGGTGGTGTTTCTTCTGGGTTATGGGAAAATTTCCCTGGAAACAGTTATTTCCCAGGTATAGAGAAAATGGATGAACAGCATTCAGCACAGAGAGGTTGGCATCCTGCAGATGTCACACAGAATGGAGACACACGGGGGAGGGACAATGAACGGGGTGCTTGTTAGTCCTAAGGAAACGCTCCCGCAGGGTCGAGAGCGCCAGCGGGGAACGTGGGGAAACTCGGGCGGGTTAACGGGAACGTGAGCACGCAGGGGACCCGGGGCGGTCCCGGCGGCCCATCGGGGCAGACCCGCCCGCCGCGGGAGGAAGAGGGCGGCGGCTGGTGCTGAAGAATGAACGAGGATGCCACTTGCTGTCGGCCAGGCACTCTCCCAAGCAGTTTACCTCCGTATTCATTTGATCCTCGCGATGCTACGGGAAAATACTGTTAACCCCGATAATACAGAGGTGAACGCTTAAGTCAACCAACATGGCCGAGGCCACATCGGCTGCTAAGGGATGGACCAAGATTATAAAACTGGGACAAACTAAAAAACAACACAAACGTGACCCATTTGCCTACACACGGACAATCACGCCAGGAAGGGTTCGGGGGAAGGGGGATGAAGAACGAAGGCCGAGTGGGGAGTACCCCGAGCCGAATAGCCGTAAGGACGAGGGGAAGGGCGCTTTGCGTCGGTGAAGACGGGAATGGGCGAAGGGGTGGCAGGAACGTGGGAGAAAGGGCTTCCCACAGGAGGAGGATGACTGGAAGCCACCGTGGCCGGACCGCGGCGGGACTGGGCTGTGGCAACCCCGAAAAGTATGGCCGAGCGGGGAGAAGAGGCGGCCTGTCCCCCGGCTTCCCCACAACTCACTGAGCACGAGCACGGGACGATGGCCCATCATGGCGGCGCGATGCAGAGCCCGGTACCCAGAGCGGAGGAAACCGGCAGAAGCTTCTGGAGAGGGAACCTGAGAGAAGCCCAGAAAACGTTGCCTCTGCAGGGCTTACACCTCAACCCGCTACCCTCCGGGTCGCCACCAATCACCGCATCCACTTGATTGACAGGCACGAAAATGGGCCAATGGACATTCTCAACTCCGCCTTCCACGCACGAACGGCGAGGCAAGCTCGGTAGAGAGAGCGCGATGCTGGAAGTGGAGAGCACCGGCGCTTGCGCAGTACGGTGGCCGCTCCCGGCCGCGTGCGGTGCGAACCTAGGCGCAAGCGCGGAGGCTCGGGCGCTTGGCTCGCACGCCATTGCGCATGTCTTTCAACTACAGGGCGGGTGCTGGGTGGGGTTGAAGCTTTCAACGAATAACGCAGTAGGTCATTGGACTGCCTTGCGGCTCAGCTTCTCTCGGGCCGCAAAGGCCGGGAAAGGCGTGGCAGTTTCCAGTCTTTCGCTCCAGCTTAAGCAAAGTGAAGGAATAAAGGGGCGGGACTTCCGCGGCAGTTGAGGGAAGACCTGGCTGCGGGGTGTTATGGGAGTTGTAGTTCTGTCGGGCTGGCCTCGGGGCTCAACCGCATTTCTTGGGGGCACGCTGCGAGTTGTCGTGTTGGGTTTTTTTTGCCTCTGGACTAGTTGCTCTGCTTGGACCTTACCCTATTTAGGCAAATGTTTAAACCGAGGCTATGAGTGGCACCAGAGGGTGATGGCCTATTTGTCCTCCTCTCTCCCGAATTATTCTATTCGAAACATTTTCTCAAGTTCCCTGAAAGGCTTTGAGAGTTTCTTCATGCCCATTGCCTCCCTACCCTTTCCATCTAAGCAACTGCTGGCCCATTACCTTATAGTAGTGGTTCTCAACCTTCTGGCCCTTTCAGTGCAGTTCCTCATGTTGTGACCCAACCATAAAATTATTTTCGTTGTTACTTGATAACTGTAATGTTGCTACTGTTATGAATCGTAATGTAAATATCTGATTTGAAGGATGGTCTAAGGCGACCCCTGGGAAAGGGTTGTTCCACCCCAAAGGTGTCACGACCCACAGGTTGAGAACCGCTGCCTTACGGGAAAGGAAAGGGCCTGACACGGCAAAAATTAATCGTGGGGAGAACACAGCGAGTAATTGTCCGTTCGTAGGACACTGTTAAGGTTTTATTTTTTTTTTTTATTTTTTTTTTTTTTATTTTTTTTTTTTTAATAGGCAGGGCCGGCCGGGGGCTCAGGGGCAGGGGACAAGGAAAAACCTTACTTGCAAGTTGAGGTTTTAGTTTAATTTATGTGGTTTTTGTTTTTTGTGTCCCCCAACCCCGAAAAAAAAGAAACAATGATAATGGAAACAGCTGTTTTCCAAACCAGTGAAGGGACCATGGGAGCACGAACAATACGGGAATCACACCCTTTCACACTTTTTTCCTCCCCAAACTGGAACAGCCTAAGATCTGCTGGAGAGAACTTGTGAAATTGTCAATAGTAAAATAATAGCAGGGTTGTTGGTCATGTGATCCTATGATTCTTTCCCAGGCACCACACCTATTGGTGTTCTGATAGAGCTGCGTACTAGTCATCCTACTAACAGAAAAGGTGTGTCAGAGGCCCTGTTTCCCTTCCCTTAAAATCTAGGCCTTAATTGCTCAGCATTTGGGAAAATGATTCTAGTTGTATGTGTTTTTCCCTCTGACTTGGTTAATTGGAAAGGATTTGTTCTGCATTTCCCATTAAATGGGAATGTGGCTGTATTCCCGGTGCCTAAAAGTGGATATGCTAAATAATAAATGCTCAATAATTATTTGTCAAATGAATATAATATTTTTCCTTTGTATCTCCTCTTAATACTTAGAACAAGATTTTGTACAGTGATCCCAGAAGACATAGTGTTGGCTAGAGCGAACACATACTCAGTTTGAGTAGGACAGTCACACGGGTGGCCAGGAAAATGCCTGAGGCCATCTGACTATCCACTTACCTGTAGGTGGAGGAGATTACTTTTTCAAAAAAATATTTTTTTATTAATTTCAGAGAGGATGGAAGAGGGAGAGAGAGATAGAAACATCCATGATGAGAGAGAATCACTGATTGACTGCCTCCCACATACTCCCCACTGGGGATCGAGCCTGCATCCTGGGCATGTGCCCTTGAGCGGAATCGAACCTGGGACCAGGTCAATGCTCTACCCACTGAGCCAAACCGGCTAGGGTGGAGGAGATTACTTTATCTGGGAGGCCTTACTATGTCATAGTGTGGACATCAATGAACTAGCTCTTGTTGCAGAGCTAGCTGTGCAGTGGCAAAGAGCATGACTTTGGAGGCCTGGATTTGGTTCCAGCACTGCCACATACTAATGGTGGAATCTTACGTTTTCTCAAGATGTGGATAAAGCTATCTACTTCATAGGATTCCTGTGAGAAATATATAAAATAAAGAATGTAAAGCACCTTTTTGAATTTTCTCTTCTGCCACCTTTTGGTGCTCCCCAAACTCATCCTCTGTTGTTGTCCAGTCAGAAATATGGTCCCTTTAGTGTGGATTGCGTGTAAAGCATTCTTCAAATCTTACAACCCAGTAGGAAATGCATCTTCATATATCTAGGGAGGGCTCAAATTATTTAGTCGTGCATTTGCATGGAAGTTAACAAATTTTTCAAATGGTGAAGGATGGTACTCAACCAACCAAGCCACACTGGCCAGGGCTCTCCAAGCGTTTAGTAAGCCAATCCCACGGTGCAGATGGGGACCAACTGTGCCCTCATCTCCCAATCTAAGACATCCATTCTCCAGGGAAAGCAACCCCGGGTTTTGTTTTTTGTTTTTTATAGTACCAGTGGTTCTCAACCTTCTGGCCTTTTCAATACAGTTCCTCATGTTGTGATCCAACCATAAAATTATTTTTGTTGCTACTTCATAACTGTAATGTCAATACTGTTGAATTATAATGTAAATATCTGATATGCAGGATGATCTTAGGCGACCCCTGTGAAAGGGTCATTCGACCGCCAAAGGGGTCTCGGCCCACAGGTTGAGAACCGCTGTTTTATACCTTCCTATAGTTTTCATCTAAACCTGCCTCTGTTTATTGCCCTTCTTGGATGAGGCACTTCTGCCTGAATCCAGAGCTTTGGGTGTGTTGAGAGCTTGAAAAGTAGAATTTGGAAGGGGAGAGTCAGAACCTTGGAGGGGTCCTCCCAGCGCACTCCAGGGAGCATCTTCCCCGACACCTGCTGCACCAGCCCATGTCCTGTCTTCCAACCCCAGGACCTGCTGGGCTTATCCAACCGTCTGGCATTTACAAACTATTTGGCCGGATTTCTGTGCATAATCAAGCGACCAGTTTCAAGTAGTGACGCATTTTAAAACAATACAATTAATTTTTTTTAATTAATGTTGCACATTAATGAAAAATCAGGATGGTGGTGGTTGATCCTGTTCCTAACAGTTTTTTTCCATTGCCATACAACCAATGCATAGAATAGTCCCTGACACATAACTGGTTCTTAAGAGATATTTGCTGCATATCTGAATGCTAATGAAATGAAATACTTAAATAGATAAATATTTATTGAATGAACGCGTGGGAAGGATAATTTTGTTTACAAGTGATCTGGCTGAGAAGACAGGAAGGTGAAGACCACAC
Source organism: Murina feae (assembly GCA_004026665.1). Classification (NCBI taxonomy): domain Eukaryota; kingdom Metazoa; phylum Chordata; class Mammalia; order Chiroptera; family Vespertilionidae; genus Murina; species Murina feae. The sequence continues at coordinate 15,511 of PVJC01019766.1, read as the reverse complement.
CGAGAACCCACCACGGGGCACACATAGGCCAGCCAAAGGCATGAGTGAGTGCACCCCTTTCCCCTCCAGGGCCTATGGTGGAAGCGGGCCCAGCTGCCCCGCGCCCCCCCCCCCCCCCCCCCCCCCCCCCCCCCCCGCGCCCAAGGGAGCTAACCTAAGCTGCAAGCCCAGGGTGAAGGTGCTGGTGTTGGAGGAAGGGAGGCCAGTAGGTTAACTTCGCTCCACCGCCAGGCGGCCCACTGTCTCCAGGTGAGGATGGGCAAAGAAAGCGGGAGGAAGAGGAAGCCAGAAGCAGGGGCAGGAGAGGACAGCAATAATCACATCTGTTGAATGCTTAGGAAATGCCAGCCCCCTACAGAGATTATTTGGGACCCTCACAACATTTCCACAAGGGGAATATTATTACTCCTATATATAAGGAAACATGCAGTTCCATTCCCAGTCAGGGTTGTGGGGTCGATCCCCAGTAGGGGACATGCAGGAGGCAGTCGATCAATGATTCTTTTTCATCATTGATGTTTCTATCTCTCCCTCTCCCTCCCTCTATCAAATCAATAAAAATACATTTTTTTAAATGTGCATGAATCAATCAATACATAAATGAACAAACAAATGTCTCAACTCTGGTGCTTTGCTACTTTTCTCTTTTGTTGCCCATAACACTGTGGAGAAAGTTCATTGGAACCAAGGGAGCCAAGTGGCTTTGGGATTTCTAAGTCAAAACAGCAGGGAGTAGGGAGGAGGTGACCCTGATAAAGGGCAGCTCTAAGCAACCCCGAGTTACTCAGTAACCTGAGCCCTGGTCCCCACGGATGGCCTGGCCAGGCTGGGCCAGGGCGAGCAGCAGACACCGGTTCCCCTTGGCTACCCTTTAGGTGCTCAGCCAGTCACAGCTGGAAACTAGAGATATAAAGTCTAAGATTGGACAGACCCCAGGCAGGGAGCGGTGACCGAGTCAGGGGCCACTAAGAGGTCTGAGATGACGGAAGGAGTGAGAGAGGAGGTCCCCAAATCCATCAGAGCTTCCAGGGCCAGAGGAGGCAGGAGGGGGCACCTAGAGCTTGGCATCCCAGGGTGAGCCGAAGGAAAACCATGGACTGAGTCTTCCCAGAGGAGGTGGTGGGCCATGGAAACCCTCACAAGGGTCTTGCTCTCTGCTGGACCAAAGGGTGAGACCAGCTGGTGCTCACTAGTTAAAATACCAAGATCGCCCCATACAAGCTGGTAAAGAGATGTTGTCCAAAGGTCTCCAAGTGTACCCTCTTGCGGCTGGCCCAGCTATCCTGGCCCTTCCAAGGGTTCCCTCTAGATCTGTCCACAATCCAGCACATAAAGGGTTAACATCTGCCAGGGCTGCCTCCAGGACCCAACTCTGTTACTGGTGTTGACTAGAACCCCAGGAGCTGGCTCAGGATTGGCACTAAGTGGAGAGTGGTTGAATGAATGGACGGGCAACAGAGGAGAGGGAAAATGAGAGATCCTGAGGAATTTAGCAAAACTGAGTCAACAGTTAAAGAGATGCAGGAGGCTGGAATCAGGGAGGAAACTCCCAGAGATGCTAGGAAGGCCCAGCTGAGAGGCCTTGCTCTCTCTGGTTCTGCAGCTCTTGAAGACCCTTCCCCTGGTGGGGCCTATCCAGACCCTGCCTGGGCAACTCCTACACCCAAGCAGGGCCCAGAAAGCAGGCTGAGCCCGGGAGGATGTCCAGATGCTGATTTACCAAGAATCATTACCCAAAGGCTGTTGACCAGGCATCCACTGCCCACACCGCTCCACAGAAGGGGCTGGAAAACAGCTTTCCTGCTGATCAAGTAGAGAGCCTCTGGGCCAGCGGCCAGGGGCCAGTGAAGGCCAGAGAGCATGCCTGGCCTGCTAAGAGCAGTGTTACCAGAGGCTGCTGCCACCCAGAGGCTAGTCCCCCACCTCCCTGCCTCCCGGGTGGCCCTTAGGTCAGGAAGTTGGACACCCAGAATGCCCACACTGTCCCCTAGAGCCCACGCTGGCCCAGCGGCTCAAGCCCATGAGGGGAAGTGGGGGAGGAAGTGAACTGGAGGAAAGAGGAGGATCGGGGCCTCCTGAGAAGGGGCAAGGTCAGTTTCAGGAGGAGCCCCACTCCACATCTGCTCCGGGGAGCGGCTGGCGCCTGTGGACCTGGACTGCATCTCCTGGGAATGGCAACTCTTCCTTCAGGCAGGAGCATCTCCGCCAACACCCACAAGCCCCGCCAGCATGACAGGCAGCCTCGGTCCGTAGGGTGGCAACGTCGGCAGAGGCCTCCCCTCTCACCAGCCCCTCTGATACTGGCCTTCAGCTTCTCTTCTTTGAAGAGCCTTATGGCCTGCAGGTGTCAGAACCAACAGTCCAAGTCCTCCACCTGTTTTGAGCCTCCAGTGGTCCAGCTTCCACGGATAGAGGCCATGCGCCTTCGCAGGGCCTTCGAGGTCTTTTTAGACGCCCCACCCTCAGCCTCAGTTCCTGAACACACTGGACATCACACAGCCAGGCTTGTGCCTATACTGAGCCGTGGACGTCCCCTCCCCGGAAGTCTCCATTTCGGGGCCCTCCCTCATCTTCTCTCCGGTGTGTTCTGCAGCCTCTCCTCCTAGGTCCCTGTGGCCTCTGTGCTTCCCACGGTCACATATTTACTCCAATGGCAATTAAATTCCCTCCCAAGTGTCTGTCTCCCAACTGGACAGGGGCTCCTGGAGAGGGGTCATCTGGCTCATCTCTGAAGCCTGCCTCGCAGTAAGTGTCTCTTCACTGTCCGTCTACCACCCCAGTGGATGCAAATCTTGCTCGTGTCACAAGGACTGTTGACTCCTAAGTGAAAAGACCCTCCTTCACCTGGCCAGCTTGGCTCAGTGGATAGAGCGTCAGCTGGTGGACTGAAGGGTCCCAGGTTCGATTCCGGCCAAGGGCACATGCCTGGGTTGCGGGCTCAGTCCCCAGTGGGGGTGTGCAGGAGGCAGCCAATCAATGATTCTCTCTCATCATTGATGTTTCTATCTCTCTCTCCTTCTCCCTTCCTCTCTGAAATCAATAAAATATATTTAAAAAAAAAAAAAAAGACCCTCCTTCCATCTGGCTTCCCTTCTTTACAGCTGCTGAGGCAGCCCAAAGCCTCTCAGGTCCTGACTGGGCTGCGCAGGGAAGCCCGCTGTCAGTGCGGCCCCTCCCCAGCCCGCTGCACAGCGGTGGGGTGCAGGTTGGAAATGGGGAGGCGCAGGTTGGAGCGGGTAAGCACCTGGCCTGCTGAGGCCCAGACCTCCCCAGCTGGGTTCCTCATCAAGGTCTGGAGAGCCTTCTCTTTATCTCTGTTCTCCATCTTTCGGTCTGGAAAAGCTTGAGTAACCCCTAGCTCTTTCTTATGTTAACCCTGGTGGGGCCAGGCCAGGGCCTTTGAACATTTTCTTGACTGATTTTGTGAGAGGGGAAAGGGAGAGGGAGAAAGAGAAGCATCCATGGGGTGCCTCCTGCACACCCCTGCAGGGTTCCAGCAAGCAGCCTGAGCTTGGTGCAAGGGACCACATCCACCCCACTGAGCCACACCGGCTGGGGCAGGTGGGGCCTTTAAGGGGCACTTGTTCTTTGGGAAACACTCTTTAAACTACACAGGCTGCGGGGGAGGGTTAGGGTGCAGGCCCCCTCCCTTCCTCTTCCCCACTGGGTCCCCCGCTGTGCCCCAGCTGGCACAATACATACCGAGCGGAACAGAGCCAGGATCAGCTGGGCAGAAACACCCCCATCCCTCCCAGTCCTTGCCCCATCCCTCCCAGTCCTTGCCCCACCTCAGGCCTCCAGCCCAGGACCCCGCCTCCCTCCCCCACCCCACCCCTAACCCGGGAGCAGCAGAGGGCTAGGTCTCCTCGTGGGCGCGGGCGCGGGCGCGGCCTCCAGGGGGCGGGCTCTGCAGGTGGGCTGGGCTGGATCTGGCCAGTGAAACCTGCCTGGCACGCCCGGGAGTGCCCATTGGCGCCCAGAGCCGGAGCCGGAGCCTCTGCCCATGGCCGGAACCCCGCGCCGCGCCGCCGGCCGGCGGCTGCAGCTGCCCCTGCTCTGCCTCCTCCTCCAGGGCGCCACCGCCATCCTCTTTGCGGTGTTTGTCCGCTACAACCACGAAACCGACGCTGCCCTCTGGCACTGGGGCAACCACAGTAACGCGGACAATGAATTTTACTTTCGCTACCCAAGTGAGTGTGGGAGAGGGCTCGCGGCGAGCAAGGACCCAAGGAGGGGGCATCTGGGTGCCAGACCTACCCCTAGGGGTAGGTGGGCAACCCTCTGGCTCTGAGAGGAAGATGCCCCAGATTTATAATAATACCTTTCCCCAGAGCCTGCCATGCTCCAGGTATTATGCTGAGGGCGGCACATGCATGATCTCATTTAGACTATAAACTAGACAGAGGTGGGGGAACTGAGGCTCAGAGGGGTTCAGCGGCTGTTCAAGGTCATGCTGTCAGAATTGAGGGAGCTGGGGTTCAAACCCGGAGCCGAAGCCCCAGCTTTGACTGCGCCCTTGTCCCTCTCCCGGACCACCTAATTAGGTTTGCGGGGCTGTGGCAGAGAATTTGCCTTTCCTCAGGCCTCCACCCTGACTGACCCTTCTGGGCAGGGGAGATGGGGAGTGGCGTGCAGCAGTGGTAAGGGCAGGGGCTACCATGGCAGCCTGGACTAGAGGGACTCAGGCACGCCTTCCCTAGTTGCCTAGAGCTGCCCCCCAAAGTCAGAGAGAAAATGATTGCAACTACCTACCAGCCAACCACAGAGTGGCAGTCCCTAGCCCTGAGAAATGGGCATGGCAGGGTCATCAGCCCATTTAACAGGGGAGAAAGCAGAGGCTCAAAGAGGTGGTGGCTTGCTACTGATCACCCATCATGTGAGTGGTAGAGTGGGAACTGGGACTCAGGCATTCCAAGCTCCTTGCACCCCACCCAGCTCACCTGCCTGCTGACAAGACCTAGGAAGGGGAGGGTTAACCCCTGACCCCTGCTGGGACAGAGACTCTCTAGGTTGGGGGCCCAGCCTTGAGATTCAGGCCCTGGGTAGCTGAGACCCAGGACATCAGACTCTCAAACTTCACCACTAATGCTTGGGCAGGTCTTCTCTAAGCCTCAGTTTTCCCATCTGGGCAATGGGGAGAAGGATGCCTCATTTGAAGGATATACATGCAAAGAAGGCTCGGAGTGTGAGAGTCTTCTATAAAGAAAATCACAGGCTGCTATTACCCTGCTTTCTGTATGCAGAGCTGGCAGCAGGCTGTCCCCCCCCCTGACCTTCTCCCAGGCCCAGCGTGACAAAATGAAGCTCAGAGTGCTGAGGATCTGGAGGGTGAGGTGGAGGTTTGAACCTGGGCATAAAGCCCCAGACCGCAGACGTCCTAGGCAGAGGGGGTGACAACCCCTCCCTCACCCCAGCCCTGGCTGGACAAGGTGAGCCATGGAAGCTGGCATCGAAGCCAGAGCCAATAGGGCAGGAATGGCGACTCTTGGGGTCATGCATTGTCCGGAGAGATAGGGAGTTGGGAGGGAACAGCTCACAGGCTGAGAGGAGTAAGCTCTTGTGCAAGGGTTGGCCTGGCTGCCTACCATGAACCCCCAATTGCTTCTCCTGTGGACCTCAGTGAAGGCTCCAAGCCCGGCTTGTCCCCAAGTCTTCCCCGAAACCTGCCAGCTTCGCGCCCCTCTGCAGTGGTGAGCTCGCTTTGGACGCAGCTGTCCGCCCTGCAGTGCAGAAAGAGGAATGGCAGTTGGGAGGCCTCCCTCTTTTTCTGCCCCAGGTTTCCACCCCTATGGACTTGGGACCCTGGTGTGGGGGAAGGCTGGGGAGGAGGGAGATGTGAGGTCCCTGGAACCTGTGGCTTTGATGAGCCGGGTCTTCACCTGTCCTTGTGTACAGGGGAAGGGATCAGGGCCAGAGTGGGTGTAGCCACCACTCTTTGATTTGGGAGATGAAAGGGAGATTGCAACTGTTGTTGTGCCCAGGGATGAGCCAATGCCAAAGGCATGGCTACTTTGAGGGTCTGTTATGTTTGTAGGAAGGGCGCTCAAAGCCCATCCAGTCAACTCTACCCAGACGTGGAGAGAGAGCCAGAGAGAATATATGGCTGCCCAAGATCACACAGCAAGTTAGCCAGGCTGGGACCAGGTCTCTTGGCTCCCCATCTGCAGCCTTTCCCCAAGCTTTTGATCCTATTAGGAGGGTATTGGGAAAAGGAAAGAAGAGCCCTAACCGGTTTGGCTCAGTGGATAGAGCGTCAGCCTGCGGACTAAAGGGTCCCAGGTTCGATTCTGGTCAGGGGCATGTACCTTGGTTGCGGGCACATCCCCAGTAGGGGGTGTGCAGGAGGCAGCTGATTGATGTTTCTAACTCTCTACTCCTCTCTGTAAAAAAATCAATATTTTTTTTTTTTTAAAGGGAAAGAAAACCCAGGGTTACAGGGACCACAGAAGCAAAGATGAGAAAGGGTTCCAAGGCAAAAGTATAGGCAGGTCCTTTTTATATATATAGGCAGCCTCTGAGACCTTACTCACGGGGAGAAAGACTTAGGATAGATGGAATTAGGATCTTCTTGGAAGAGGAGGGGAAGGGGCACATGACCAGGATCAGAGTGGTCTGTGTGACCTCTTCTAGGAGAATACAGAACCACCTGCCCCCTTAAGACAGGAGCAGGGAGAGTGGGGGATGGCCTCCCCATCTTGACACTCACGATTCCTGCTCCTCATATTTTACACTCCCACTTTACAGGTGAAGAAACTCAGGGTCAGAGGTTAAGTGGCTTGTCCAAGGTCACACAGTTAAAAGGGGAGAGCAGGAATTTAATGCAGCTCTGCCAGATGCTAAAGCCCCAGCTCTAACTTTCCTTGTCCCATAATCTCAATCTTGGTCAGGAGACATCTGGTGGGGTTAGGGAGGGGCAGTTAGGGAAAGAGAGGGGACACTAGATGGCTCTACAGAGCCTTTTGGTTTTTAAAATATATTTTATATATTTTTATTGATATCAGAGAGGAAGGGAGAGGGAGAGGGAAATAGAAACATCAACCATGAGAGAGATTCACTAATCGGCTACCTCCCACATGCTCCCCACTGGGGATCAAGCCTGCAACCCGGACATGTGTCCTTGACCAGAATCGAACCCATGACCCCCCTCCCCCCCAGTCCACAGGCTGACGCTCTATCCACTGAGCCAACCAGCCAGGGCTCTACAGAGCTTTTATCTTCTCTCCAACCAGGCTCTCCTGCCCCCGCAGGAACCCGCTGAAGGGACTGGTGAGGGGTCATCTTATCCACCCCTGCCTCAGCCGGCAGGGCCCATGGAGAGTGTCTGTGTGCAGCCTTCTCCACTGAAGGAGACTTCTCGATGTTTAGACTTCAGTTGAAAGGCCAAGGGATTGAGTTTTGATCCCAAACAAGCCTGAGGTGGGAGACATAAATATTGTTGCCATTTAAAACAAGTTCTGGAGTGGTTTCGGCAGGTAATGGGCACAGAGCCCTGTGACCCAGCCCCCTTCGCTACCTTTCTGTCCTTGGGCAAAAGAACCACATGGATCCCCTAACTTACTGTCTGTACAAGGAGAGAAGGCGGGCGGCGAGGCCTGAAAGAACAGCGGCGGCTGTGGGTTCAGTTCCAAGTGAGGTCTCTCCTTTTCTCCTGGGTTTTCCGACCTGGGAGGGAAGAGGAGTCTGGGTGGTCTGGGGAATGGGCCGGGCTGGAGAAGGGACGCGTGTTGGGACCGTTCAGGAAGGCTGGTGGGCCTCTAGGTCCTCACTCCCCTTGGCTCCGGGGCTGGCAGCACACACCCAGCCCTCGGCAGGGGCTTGCAAACTCCTTTCCTATCAGCCCACACACAGGACAGAAAAAGCATAAAAGTTCGCTTCTCTCCAAATCATCGATTACATTCTGAAATTCAATAATCCATTTTTGGCTTGTTGGTGCTTCTCTAGATTAAACAAAAAAAAGATGACCGTGATTTTGTTTTCTTTATGATTTGTCTCTTTCTACAAGGGGCTTGAGGTCATTCCCAACAAAAACATGTTTCTAAGAAAAGGGAAGCAGAACATAATGATGGACACCTTCAGGGCCTACCTTTAGTTGCTGCGGTTGAGATGCCAGTGTAGCTCTGAGCTTCCAGGCAGCCAAGGGAAAAAGGAAATATCATCAGTTATGTGTTCTCATAGAGCCAAGGAAGGCTCACATATGCGACGCTGTGACTTTTTGATGTCTGTCTTTCACGCCTGTGAGCACAGGGGCCCTGGCTGCTGCATTCCGAGAGCCCGATGCCCCCATCTCGGTAAAATCTGTCACCTGAATGCGGGACGACAGCAGGCTGGTTCCCGGAGGAAGTGACATTTCCTTGCATTACGTTCTAAGAAAAAGTTCTCACATGGAGCTATAAAAGGGGAGGTTAGGGTCACGGTTGACCCTGTTTCTCAATAACTTATTTACAACAAATGCCACAGCAGCACTCATGAAACGCTGTCTGCGGTGTTTTCAATGAAAGCCAGACAGCGTGGCACTGTATACAGAGACCCCGGCGGAGGAAGGAGGCCCAGGTGCCACACGGACTGGTGTTTCAAACCCTATTCACTGCAGATGGGAACTAGCACGAGAACAAATTACTTGTATTTACCTTATTGTCAGTGTTACTGTCCATTACTTCATTAGCTTAGTTTTTTATGCCCAGTAATGCAGAATAGAAAGCAACCAGAAGAGGCCCCAAGTCTCCCTGCCCAGGAACCCCATTGACAAGTAAATATCACTCAAGTAATTCTTCTAGTAAAAAAAAATCGTACTATAGAAAGAAACAAACTAAAAGGCGAAATCCTCCTCCCCCAGCTGCCAGGTTGCGTAACTCCAGGAGCATCGTTTGCACTGGAGTTGGGCTCCGGCAGTCCCGCCCCTCCCTTCACGTCCTTTTCCCTGAGGAAGTCTGTGAACAACTTAAAGCTATTTTGTAAATTATTATTTTTTTCATTTAAATTTCTCAAAATGGAGAGGGATAGGTTCTGAAGCATGAGGGATGGAGGTTAGACATCAAGAAGGACTTCCCAGCAGAGAGGGATCAGCGAAGAGAGGCCTGGAGGGAGAGAGGATGGTGAGTAGGTGGGACAGGGCTTGCAGCCGGAGAGACACAGGTGGCACTTCTTTGGTAAGTGGTTGTAAGAGACCAGAGACAGGGCAAAGGGGGCGGGCAGAGAAGAGAGCAGGAGAAGGCTCTATGCCCTGGCTCTGACACAGGGACATCAGGGATGGTCGGGTCCCCCTGCTCCTAGCTGGCCAGCTGGGCACAGGTGGCTCAGTCTGGGAGTCCCAAACTCCAGGCTCCAGAGCTGAGGCCCGGGCTGGGTGGCTGCTGGGTCCGCGGTGGTCGCCAGAGCATCCTCCCCGCCCGCCTCAGGCTTCCAGGATGTGCACGCCATGGTGTTCGTGGGCTTCGGCTTCCTCATGGCCTTCCTGCAGCGCTACGGCTTCAGCAGCGTGGGCTTCACCTTCCTCCTGGCGGCCTTTGCCCTGCAGTGGTCCACGCTCATCCAGGGCTTCCTGCACTCCTTCCACGGCAGCCACATCCATGTCGGTGTGGAGAGGTGGGCGGCTGCTGCCTCCCCTGCTCCCCCGGGTCTGCCTGGGGGCCCTGCTCACAGGACCCCACATAAGCCCTGACCTTCACGTCTGCTCTAGGATGCAGGTTTCTAACCCATCGGTTGATTCTCTTAGGGGCCCTGCCCGTTCTTGTTGCCTGATTTCTCCTCCCAGCCTTGGTCCACACACTCAGCCACACCCCTCTCCCCACTCCTTTAAGCCCCTTATTACCCAAGAGCTGCTGGGAGCGGAGAGAGCTTCATGGAAACGGGCAGGGCTCCCAGGAGCCTCTAGTTCAAGATCCGGTTCTTCCACCCGTCGGCTTTGTTTGCTGGTCCCAAAACCTACCTCCCTGAGACGTTTTCTCTCATCGACACTGAGGCATGGGGAGATCTCTCCCCTCCGACCAGGGAGGAACTTAGACATGCAGGAGGCTCATGGCCTCCCGCCCTGATCCCTTCCCCCAGGGCTCCCCAGGTCCGGCCCTCTCTCACTCTACCTGTCCCAACCCTCCAGCATGATCAATGCCGACTTCTGCGCGGGGGCTGTGCTCATCTCCTTCGGTGCCGTGCTGGGCAAGACCGGGCCAGCCCAGCTGCTGCTCATGGCCCTGCTGGAGGTGGCACTGTTTGGCATCAACGAGTTTGTGCTCCTTAGTCTCCTGGGGGTGAGTGTGGATGGGGATGGAGCGAGGGTGGGGCAGCGGGGCAGGGCTCCCCTCCACCTCAGCGCTGCCCCCCCAGGTGAAGGATGCGGGCGGCTCCATGACCATTCACACCTTTGGTGCCTACTTCGGGCTGGCCCTCTCACGGGTGCTCTACAGGCCCCAGCTGGAGAAGAGCAAGCATCGCCAGGGCTCCGTCTACCATTCCGACCTCTTCGCCATGATTGGTGAGGCCTGCCAAGGTGGGGCGGGGTGGGAACCAGTTCCGGGGACACCTGATTGGGGGCCGGAGAGGATGCTCTCCAGGCAAGGTCTCAGGCAGCTGCCTGAGAACTCCCTTCCTGCTTGGATTCTTCCATGAGAGTCCGGGGACCTGTGCCCCTTCTCAGCAGTTTCACGACACGTTTGTAGAACTCAGCGGGGTGGGGGGGTGTGCAAAGGCCCTGAGGCCCGTTCCCGGGGGCTTTCAAAAAGGTTGGCACCAACCCTTGCTTAAACCCTCCAGGGCTCACCACCCACAAGTCAGAAACCAGACTCACCCTCCGGGCGCCCAGCCCCTCGCCCTCCTCCTCCCTCCCAACGCCATCTCCCTCACACTAGGCTCCTCCCACCTCTTCCCCCCAGGCCTCTGTCCCTAGGGCTGCCTCCCACACCTAAGGACACTTCCTCCCAGAAGCCCCCGCCCTGGGGCTGGGGGGTTGGAGTGTGTGCGTCACCCCAGGCCTGTGCACCAGTCACCACCCCGTGTCTTTTAAGCAGGTACCTCCACCCTGGCCTCTGCTCCTCTCTCTCCCTTCATAAACGAGCCAGGAAAGGAATTGATTTTTTTTCTTCCTTTTTCAAAAAGATATGTTTTTACCCCACGGCTAAACGTGGCTGGTTTAAAAAATAGATTTATGTTTTTACTGGTTTTAGAGAGAGAGAGGAAGGGAGAAAGAGACGTCGAGGGGCTGCCTCCTGCACGCCCCCTCCTGGAGATCAAGCCCGCAACCTGAGCTTGTGCCCTGATCCCACAGAACTCTTGGTTCATGGGTTGACGCTCAACCACTGAGCCACATGGGCCGGGACAATTTTTTGTGGGGGTGGGGGTGGTACTGAGAAATAACTGGAGAGAGGCTGGTGTTGTTGTATTTCACGCTGGGGGTTTGCTGTGAAATAGGTACATGTCACCCCAGGGCAGCGGAGGCTCCTTGCCCCCCTTTGAGACCCAGATACATTGGGCTTGAAGTCCAAAGACTCTCCCGAGATTTCCTGCTGCCCCAGAGGCCTGCGTTCTCAGCTCTCCTCCGCCTCCAGCTCCTTCCACACAGACTCGTGACCTTTCCTTGATGCCTCCCCACGCTCTCCCCGCCGAGCACCCGTGGATGGTATTGCAGGCTGTGGGGTTGCAGGGAGAAGTTACATGGCACAACCAAGGACCACTCAGCACCCAGGGGCAGTCCCCCCAGCCTCTTGCCAAGCTCACCTGACCCTGAACAGTCCCAGCCTTCCTTCACTTTGCCCCTCGACCCCTCCTCCCCCTCCCTCCAGGGAACCTCACATAACAGGCAGGGCCTGCGGAGCTCCAGTTCTTCCCCTGAAACGCCCAGGCCCAGCCCACCCGCCTGACGGCGGTCTCCCTGCACACTGCAGGGTCCATCCTTTCCAGGAAGTCACTGAGGTTATAAACCAAATTATCTCCCGGCATGCATATCAGCATGCATATCAACTGCCCAGCTTAGTGCCTGAAATGCAGTGCATTTTGTCTTTCTTTCCTTTCCTGATACTTAAAAAAACCTCTCAGTACCATTTTGGTTTATCTGATTCTATGGTATTAAAACCTTTCATTGTCTTTGAGCTAAAAAAACAAAAAAACCTCTCAGATCCCTGATTTTCAATTAAGTAGCTCCCTCTGGGGCCAGAACCCCTCCGTAGCTACTGTTTGTTGAGCATTTAGTACCTATTAGGCCGTGGGCTAAGCACTTCACGTGTGTCATCTCATTTAGCCCTCACTTTACGAGGCAGGTATTGTCCCCACTTTGCAGAGGAAGAAACTGAGGCTATAGTCACACAGCTTGTATCTCGTGGGGAGCCACTTCCTTCCTCTCACTCTGCCGCCTTCCCACCATTTAGGGACCATCTTCCTGTGGATCTTCTGGCCTAGTTTCAACTCTGCACCCACTACGCTGGGGGATGGGCAGCATCGGACAGCCCTCAACACGTACTACTCCCTGACCGCGAGCACCCTCAGCACCTTCGCCCTGTCAGCCCTTGTCGGGAGGGATGGGCGGCTGGACATGGTATGGGAAGGAGGCCTTGGGAGAAGCAGAGGGAGAAACGGGGGTGGGGTAGAGGAGGAAAGGTCTGAGGCCCTGCAAGGCCTGTTCTCCAGGGGCATGGAGTTCCACCTGCACTGGAGGTGGTGGGGTCAGAGTGAGAGACAGGGGTTCAGCAGCAGGAGAGCCAGAGGTTAGATGGTGGAGGGACTTCCAGGAGCAGTGGGCGCCCCGTGGCGGAGGGGCTTGGCTTGGATGTGGGGTGACGGTTTGGCAGGGTCTCCCATGCCTTGCTCTTCCCTGCTCCCTTAGGTCCACATCCAGAACGCAGCGCTGGCCGGAGGGGTTGTGGTGGGGACCTCAAGTGAAATGATGCTGACGCCCTTCGGGGCTCTAGCAGCTGGCTTCCTGGCCGGGACTGTCTCCACGCTGGGGTACAAGTTCTTCACGGTACAAATGCCCCCCCCCAGTCCTGGGCGGGACGGGGTCTCCAGGGCCCCTCCACCTGCCTCTCTAACAGGCCTGGGGTGGGAGGGGCACACAAGATTCATTATTGGTGTCCTGTCCTCCAGCCCATCCTGGAGTCAAAATTCAAAGTTCAAGACACGTGTGGTGTCCACAACCTTCATGGGATGCCTGGGGTCCTGGGAGCCCTGCTGGGGGTCCTCATGGCTGGGCTGGCCACTCACGAAGCTTACGGAGATGGGTAAGTCCCCCACCTCCTTGATCCACACTGAAGTCATCACCCTTGGAATGACCTCTCTACTCCCCACCCCCCTGCCCCCCATGTGCTCCAACAATAAAAGCATTTTCACTTATTCATCCCTATTCTGGGAGCTGAGGAAACCAGCGTGAGCAAGACCACCCAGGGGGACTGCCTTCCTGGTCCTCAGTCAAGTTTAACAGGTCACTGAACAAACGACCTCCACCGTGTCACTAAAGGGTCCGTAAGAAATAATGAGCCTGATGATCGACTTTGGCACATCAAGGTTCAGAGGAGAGGGCAGGCAAAAGTGACCCTCAAACTGAGTCTCGAAACATATGTGGGTGTCTGCTGACACAGGAGGGTGGGCGGGGGTTCAAGGCTGCGGGCCTGACCGGGGCAAAGACAAGACGCAGCCCGATGGGTTCCCCGAGGCCTTGTATCACCTGCATGATGCAGTGCTCTCATGCACTGACCTGCCCGCCTGCCTCCCCACCACCTCTCCTGCAGGCTCCAGAGCGTGTTTCCGCTCATCGCCGAGGGCCAGCGCAGTGCCACGTCTCAGGCCATGTACCAGCTCTTCGGGCTGTTTGTCACGCTGACCTTTGCCTCTGTGGGTGGGGGCGTTGGAGGTGAGTGGTCTTGGCTGGGGGTGGGGTACTGGCAGGAGTGCCTGGGAGGGCAGAGACAGAGGAAGGGGTTCTCTGGAGGGAAAGCCATTGGGACCCACCCCCCTGACATTTATTTACCCGGATATTTATTGAGCACCTATTTTGTGCCAGGTGTGGGATGGGGTTGTAGAGTTCAGGGGTAACCTCCTACAGGTAAGGTAGAGCACTCAGCAAGAGGCTGAGTTGGTTCTGTGGCTTCCGTGTGCTGCTCCCTCTACCCACAAGAGGGCAGTCCAAGCTCAGGCTGAGGCCCTGAAGGAGATGGTGAGCTGTGTATATTGTTGCCCCACCAGGGGCAGGGAGTCGAGGACTTGGCTTGGCTTACCACTAGATTGCAGCACAGAAAACTTCCACAGAGGCCGACTGCCCACCAATGCTGGCTCAGGCAGTCCTTCCTGATGTCTGGCCTTAGTCCTTTTGGTCTTCAAAATAAAAGCTACGATTCGGTATCTTCACCCTCCTGCTCTCAACTCGAGACTGTCATTCTCAAGACAAGGCTCAGTTCATTCATTCATCTAGTTATGATTCAATACACACTTTCTGCACCCCTCCTGGACAGGCGGCCACAGAAAGCATCTGTGGTTCATGAGGGAATCACTACTTGGTTCATTACCAACTGAGCAAAACATGAATTAATCACTTAACTTCTCAGAACCTTAGTTCCTTCTCTGTAATACAGGGATCACCTTCACCTTCAGGATCACTATGATTACTCGGGAAGGAAATGCTTGTCAAGCCCTTTGCGTGGCCTCTGACGCACAGTAGGTGTTCAACAGATACGGCTGTGACTTGCCTGGGCTAGGCGGCTAGGCATCACGCTGACCCCAGGCCTCCCGGCTCCTCCGTGCCTTGTGGCACTGGGTGGCAGCCTCTCCCATGGGGATAGCAAAAAGCCTCACACATCTTCCCCTGCCACCACCAGGGTGCCTACTAAAGCTGCCCTTTCTGGACGCCCCTGCAGACTCTCAGTGCTACGAGGACCGGATTTACTGGGAGGTGAGACTGAGCTGTAGCCCATTCCGGCCCACAGGGCCCTGTCGCCCTGCCTGCCTCACTTCCTGCGATCCCACCTGCCTCTTTCCTTCCTTGCCTGCTCGTTCTCCTGGGGGATGTGCCCCTGCGCTGTGGCATTCAGCCACCTGGAGCCACCCCTTGACCTGCTCCCCCACCCCTGCCCTCCAGGTGCCTGGGGAGCATGAAGATGAAGCCCAGGGTCCTCTGAGGGAGGAGGAACGAGACACTCAGGCCTAACTCACACCAGCCTTTGAGAGGATGCTCTCCTTTCAGAGGATAATGCCTGGCTACGCTTGGAAAGCTCTTTTGTCGCTCCCATCCTCCCTTCCTGCTGCAAGAAGGAAGTCACGAGTCAGAAGGAGCCTCCTTCCCACAGGCAGCACTAGGGGAAGAGCTGCAGAAGGTGCGGGAGATGGTGGAGGAGCAGGGCCATCACTGGCCGTAGTGGGGGAAGGACCTCCCAGCAGCCTCACCACCACCACCAGCAGCCACAGCCTGCAAGTGAGGCACCACGGCCCCAGCATCACCCAGTCACAGTGGGAGGCAGGGCCCGGCTCTCCGCACAGTGATAAACGCACTGTCACCAGAGACTCTGGCTCCTTCCTTGTGCACGGGGCATTTGGGGGG
>PVJC01019765.1:0-29906 GCA_004026665.1 Murina feae | reverse complement strand
CCCCCTGTGGGAGTGCACTGAGCACCAGGGACCAGCTCCTGCATTGAGCGTCTGCCCCCTGGTGGTCAGTGTGTGTCATAGTGACCAGTCACTCCCAGTGATTCTGCTGTTAGGGTCAATTTGCATATTACCCTTTTATTATATAGGATATTATAAATGAGTATTCCTGTGAAAACTTTGATGAAATAGACATATTTCTTGAAAGACACAAAAATCAATACTGACTCAAGAAAAAATTAGAAATGTAAGGGGCCCTATCTCTACCAAAGAAATTTAATTGGTAATTAGCCACCTTCTCAAAATAACTCTCCAAACTCCAATGGCTTTCTTGGTGAATTGTATCAGGATTTTATAGAAGAAAATTAAACCGTTCTGCATTTTTTTTTTTTTTTGTATAAGAAATAAAGATGAAATGCTTCCCAACTCATTTGGTTAAGTCAGTATTTTGTTGTTGTTGTTTCTAAAAGAAGACAAAGACATTACAAGAACATTAAACTCTGTACCAATATTTCCTCATATACATAGATTAAAAAATTTGTAATTAGCATACTATATCCAGAAAACATAAAAAGCATATCATGAATAGATGGACTTATTCCAGTAGTAAGAGGTTGGTGGGCACTTGAAAATCTATTTCATGATATAAATATGAAAGAAAAATCATACGATTATCTCAATAAATGCAGAGAAAACATTTAACAACGTGCAGCATCCATCTATGATAGAAACTCTCAGTAAAATAGGAATAGGAAGGAATTGCCTCTGCCTGACTTAAGTTATCCAATGAAAACCCAAAGCGGTTATAAAAAAAGAAAAGAGGTCTTTGCAATCCCGATTTATAGAATTAAAGCTGCAGTAATAAAGACATTAGCATTGGTGAAAGGATAGAGAAATCCATGAAATAGAATGGAAATTCTAGAAACAGGTGTCTGCGCATGTATATGGTTAATTGACTTTTCACAAAGATGGCAACAAAATGAAGTGAAGGAAGAAAGGCCTTTTTATCAAATTATGTTTGAACAACTGGATGTCCACATGGGAAAAATGAAATGGGTTATAGACCTAAATGAAAATGCTAAGAACTACAGGACTTCTAGAAGAAAACAGAAAAATCTTTGTGACCATGGCAAAGAGTTCTAAAATAGGATATTAAAAAATGAAGAAAAAACTATAAACTGGGCTATTGAAGTTAAAAGACACCATTTGGAAAATTATCTGGCAAGGCACAGATGGGAGAAAATATTCTGAATACATACATCTGACAAAGCACGTGGGACCAGAATATGATATGGGAAGAACTCACAACTCAAGAAAAGGTAGATAATTCAATGCGCAAAAGATTTTACAGACACATCATAAAAGAAAATATATAAATGGCTAATACACACAAATGAAAAGATGGTCAACATCATTATTTATTAGGAAAATGAAAATTATAAATATGTGATACATTACACAACCGTTAAAATGGCTAAAAATATCAAGACCAATAGGATTAAGATATGATGAAATATGAAGTCTATTCTGTTGACGGGAATAGAAAATAGCATGCCCACTTTGCCAGTTTCTTTTAAAGTTTAAGATAATTTACCATATGATCCACAATTCTATTCCTAGGTGTTTAGTCAAGAGAAATGAAAATGCATGCCCACATAAATATTTGAGCCTGAATATTCATACGAGCTTTATTCATAATAGCCCCAATATGGAGACAATCTAAATGTCCATCAGCACGTGAGTAAAAAAGCAAGTGATGGTTCATTCACATACTGGAATACTACGGCAATAAAATGAAATAAACTTCAGATATGTGTAACAACATGACTGAATCTCAGGAATGTTTTCCTCAGTTACATAAGCTAGACAAAAATGTACATAGTTTTTTTGATTCCATGTATTTGAGAGTCCACAAAATACGGTTGCCTGGGTTTGCAGAAGGGAGTAGATTGATTCCAAAGGAGCTCAAGAGAATTTTGGGATGTGGTACAATCCGTCTCTTTAGTGGTGGTTATACCGGTATATACATTTGTCAAAACTCACGAGGTTCTACATTTTAAATGGGTAAGATTTTATTTTAAATAAATGATATCTCAATAAACTTAATAAAAATCATATCCAGGTGCAGCCAAGGCTTCTTTGGTGTGGCTTTTTCCAATCTAAACATCTGTGAACTAAAGGAGTAAGTTACTCTGCCTCCCCTCCCCATATCCACCAACATAGGCAACACAGTGGTGAGAGAGGAACTGGACCTTCAACTTAGAACACTGAAAGTGCAACACATAGACAGTGACATTTCTACAGCATTCTGAAATCCAGCCAGACATCTGTTGCTTGTTTCTTTTTTAAAAAAATTATTTGGGCCCTAACCGGTTTGGCTCAGTGGATAGAGTGTCGGCCTGCAGACTGAAAGGTCCCAGGTTCGATTCCGGTCAAGGGCATGTACGTTGGTTGCGGGCACATCTCCAGTATAGAGGTGTGCAGGAGGCAGCTGATCGATGTTTCTCTCTCATGGATGTTTCTAACTCTCTATCCCTCTCCCTCTCCGTAAAAAATCAATAAAATATATTAAAAAATGTATTTGGTTTCTTTAACAATATGCTTTTATTGATTTCAGAGAGGAAGGGAGAGGGAGAGAGAGATAGAAACATGACAAAACCATTGATCGGCTGCCTCCTGCATGCTCTCTACTGGGGATTGAGCCCACAACCCGGGCATGTGCCCTGACTGGGAATCTAACCATGACCTCCTGATTCTTAAGTCGATGCTCAACCACTGAGCCATGCCGGCTGTCTTATTAGGGCTTAGTGCTTCTTCTTGGGTTTGTTCTTCATGGCCTGGGCTTTTCCTTCTGAATTACCTTTCTTATACCATAAGAAGTGATTTGTTTTAAGCCTAGTAGTTTTCTTAGCCTGCTTCCCATTTGTAGAACCCTTTTTTCATTCTGAATTCTCTGTCCCTTTCACACGAAGCCAGTCTGACTCCTTGTTGTTGAGGCTGCATTTATGTTCTTTGCCTTTCTAGGGCATATAGCTTCTTCTAAGTCAAAATTTTCAAATGACCACCCGCACTGGTCTTCAGCTTCCTCTCAGAACGAGAAATTCCATCCCTGCCTCTGGTTTCTTGGTGAGTTTGACTTTATTCCTCTACTTTGAGGAACTTTGATTCCCTGCTACTTCTCTGCAGTCACACTTCCTGCTGCCTCTGGTTGTTTCTGGAACCAGGGCCTGGCAGACCTTCAGTGTTGCATTTTTGTTCTTGCTCACAGTGGTGTCATAGACTATTCTTTTGGGCTCTTCTCTGGTGCCGTCTTAACTGCCACTGTCACTACTGTATTTTTAACTCGTACTCTTCAAATTTCTGTCTTATTTGCTCCTTCTGGAATTCATGTTATTTCAACATTGGAGATTTTGAATCTATCTTCCTTATCTTTTGCATTTGCTTTATTATTATTATTTTCATCCCTTTATTTTCTCCTTTGTGCTCTGAGAATACTTTTGAACAGTTTCTAATTTGCTGATTTGATTTTATGCTATACTTAGTCGGCTGTTCTCTTCCATTATGGTTTTAAAATTTGATAATCAACTTTTTCATTTGTAAGCACATTTTTATGATCACAGATTGTTCATTTCCTTTCTACAGCTGAAATGTTCACTTGAATCACAGTCAGAGCACAGATTAAAAATACATTTTATAAGTTTCTCCCTTTAAAAATACATTTTCTTTTGTAGGAGGACGCGTGATTGTTCTTTCTTTAGGCTTTTAAATCTTACGTGTGTCATTGCTTATCTCTTTATAGGGACCAAGTCTCTGTTCCTCTAGTATTTGGAACCAACAGAGATGCTGAGCGAATGTTTCTGAATTCCTGATGAAATCTTTTAGCTTTAGGGAAAAGTGAGAGAAAAAAATGGCTATTTCTTATACCCCATTTCCTATTGTGAGGAGTGAAAAGGCATTTGATGTCAGGGCTTCTCATAATGTGCAGGAGCTTTTCTGGCTGTTAATTTGGGAACCCTCAGGTTAATCAAGCCACGATCCCTCTTTTCTAGTTGGCCACGTACCATAATTATGAGCTCGCTGTAATGATGTCTCCTGTGCTAATTGTAGGCTGTCTTTATGAGCACCATGACTTGCTAGTCCGTTACCCTTCAGAAGGTTTATGGGGTTGAGCTTTGCCTTCTATCCTCTGTTCACCTTGACCTCCAGCCCCATCTCTGTGATTCTGAGCTACCTTTGTACCTACTTTTAGTTTTAGTTAATTGTGTTATCGGCTTGAATCAGTCTCAGTAGCCAGAAATGAAATAATCTATGTACCAGCCAGATTTTAGTGCTGATACTGACCTTCCTCTTTTCCTTGGTTCAGCTGCCTTCACCTGGAGCTGGCTCAGGAAGCCTCTGCTCCACTTGACCTGCATTGGCATGTGTTCTGGGGCAATAGAATGCATTTAGTTGGACATGTTGGAATGGAGGTGGGGCTATTTAACTTGTATTTGTAATGGGGTTGGAGGCAGAGAGAGCAATTGGGATATGTGGATTTGGTAATCCAAGCTTCTTGTTGTTTAAAAAACTAATAGTGTATTGAATTGTCCAGGGAAAGCATGTAAAAGGGAAGTAGATAAGACTAGGCACAGACACCTGGGATTTTAGCTGATATGGGATGTAGAGAGAGGAAGCTAGTGAAGGTTTCTGTAAAGATTTCCCCAGGAGAGAACCAGGGAAGAATGGTTCTTGGAGCCAATGAATGTGGCAGCTTTAAAACACTGTCCCTCATGCCTTGTTGAGATTAACTAGGGAGTGTAAGAACGTTGATGCCTCATTTGCTTGAGCAACTAGGAGATCGTTGATGACTTTACATACAGCACTTTCAGGGTGAGTAGAAGTCAAATTGTGGAAGAGCATATGGCAGGTTAGGGCATGGGCCCAATAACTTACTTTGAAAATTTATTGTGATGGGAAAGAGGAAGATTGGTACAGAGGATGCTACAAGTGAGGTAAAAGGCTGTGTTGTTTTATGTATGCACCCCGTGTGATAAACCAATAAATGTTTCAGGTCTTCTTTTTATTAATATTTTCTATGAGAAGAATTACTTTTAATATTTAAGCATTTTTCAATTTTTAAGTATAGCTCCTTTTATGACTGTTTAATCTGTTCTCAAAGAAGAACAGGCCACTGCTTAGTTTGATATATCAGGCTGCCTCTTCCCACACTGAGTATTAAATGCTTCTATCGGCTCTAGAACATTGGCTGATGAGATTATTTTCAAAATATTACTTTATCTACTTTTTTCATTTATTTTTAATTATTTGGCTATGTAGGATATTGAGTAGGGGTATACAAAATGGATAGCTCTTTTGAAAATAGCTTTCTCAGACATTCTAAATTATTTTATAACTAGTCCAAGGAATGTTATTCTATTAGAGTTACTACCAAAAAACACATTCATTGTAGTCTTGTGATTTTGAGTTACTATTTTATCTTTTTGGAATACTTAGTACAGCTCACTGTTTGTGAAGGAAATCTTGACGTGGCTTGTGGTTGGACGCGACTTTAATTCATTATATAATCATTAGTTTCCATTTCACAAATATTGAAGCAGCTGCTCAGAGAACAGATACTTGTAGTCATGGAACTTTTATTGCAGCGATGTCTGTAAAAGTGCATGAGAGACGCCAGGCGAGGGTAGAATATTGAGAATGGTATTTTTATATTGTGTTTTACATTGCAGAAAAGTCTTTTTGTTCAAGTTATTTTCCTACACATGTTGTATTTATCATATTTTACCTGAATTAACCTGGTGCACTTAAATTTAAAATTTTATTATTATTATTGATTTTCAGAGACAGAGGGAGGGAGGGGGCTGGAGGAGAGAGAGTGAAAGAGAGAGAGGGAGAGGGAGAGAAAGATCAATTGGCTGCCTCCAACACAAAACCCTGGACATGTGCCCTGAATAGGAATTGAACCAGTCTTTTGGTGCACAGGATGATGCCCAAACAACTGAGCCACACTGGCCAGGGCGACATGGTGCATTTTTAAATTGAAGGCTTTGATTTATCTGTGGTTTCTGACAAGGTTTCAAATTAATTCAGACATTTCAGCTACATAAAAGTTTCATTATGTATTTTTAGGTTTCATCTTGATATGGAAGATCTGGAATATGAATTCCACAAAACTTGCTAACCTTTTAAAATAATTATCTAAGAATATATGCTTTATTTTTTTCTCTTCCTACATTTAGGGTAAGGTGAATGGAGGAAAAGATTTTAAATACATGTAGTTTATTATATTCCTACTTAAAGATCACATTTGTTTGTAAGCAAGTATGTGGCTTTTAGGTGACATCTTATTTATAGTTTAAATGTAATGTGAGGAATATGTTATTTAGATTTTTTCTTTGCTACTGAAACATCATTGTTAATCTAAATAATTATCTCATCCCAAGAAAACTTGCTAAGCTTAGATTTGAAAATTCCCATGTTCTCCGAATACCCTCAATTCTGATTGTTACTATGTTGGTCTGTCCATAGGGAACAGTACACTGAGAAACTCCAAAGGACATCACATTCTAGGAGTCCAACCTCCAGAGAAGATGGACAACATGTTACCCAAAAGAGCTGTGTAAGATCAGATTCTCCTTCTGTTTGTTTGTTGCTTTAACTCCACAGATTTTTAGTTTCATATTGTCAAAGTTCCAACGATGACTTAGAAACAGCAAATAAGTACTGAAAGTTTTGGTGAGCATCCTGATGTAGAAGAAATGGTGTATTTGGTATATTCCACACTGTTCCTTCTGCTTTCTCAGTAATTCTAAGGAATCATATTAATCAGTCTATTGTTTTTCTTGTGTATCAGAGAATAGCTTCAGAAAGCTATTCGTTTTTTAGATTTTTTTTTACTTTTTTATTCAGTGTATGTATAAAAATAATGAGACAGTTGTCATAAATTTAAGAAATTGGGATTAACTTGTAGTGAAATAGGAGACACTGCCTTTCTGATGAAGTGAACTGTTTATATCTTGACCTATGAATACCTCTCTTGCATCTAATTGCAATAGATGCAATCAGTTGCATAAATAACATGGATTTAGTTTGAACGAGGTGCTAATGAGCATTGCAGGTAGCTGTGTGAAGGGAAGGACTTTGCCTGCTTACTAGTATCTTTGTGTAACTCTGGCCTGTCTTGGGTTGCAAGATATTTAGTTCTAAGAATATCCCGAGTGATGCCTGACTGTTTTAGTGCATATTGCTCTGAATATAACTCCCTGCATTTTCTCCAGTGGTAATTTGGAACTTTCAAAAGTATCTACTCTAATGAAAGAGTAATATGCAAATTAACCATCACTCCGAGACACCTAAGCCATGCACACAAGCCAAGCCACACCCACCAGCCAATCAGAGCGGCTGTATGCAAATTAACCCAGCCAAGATGGTGGCTGGGAACCACGGAGCTAGAGCAAACAGAAGGCTTCCGTTGCACCAACAATGGAGTTGAAACTGCCTACATAGGCCGCTGGGCCTCTGCTCAAGGCAACAATGTTTTAATTATAGAAGCCACAGAGCTGAAGCAGACAGGAGGATTCATTGCCTGACTAGGCCTCTACTCAAGGCAACAAAGTTTCAATTATAGAAGATAAATAACCCCCAGAAACCTGATTCCAGCCAGCCTTGCTGGGACATTGGGTCAATGGGAGTTGTGGGCAGCCTGAAAATGGCCCTCAGCCCCTCACCCAGGCTGGCCAGGCACCCCAGTAAGGACCTGAACCCTGAAGGGACTGTGGACAGCCTGAAAATGGCCCTCAACCCCTCACTCAAGCTGGCCACACTCCCATGGGGTGAGGGTCCCCACTGGGGGGCTTGGCCAACCTGCAAACAGCCATCAGCCCCTCACCCAGGGTGGCCAGGCACGCCAGCAGGTGGACATCCCCTGAGGGGTCCCAGACTGTGAGAGGACTCTGAGTGTCCCCCCCGAAGTGCACAAATTTTTGTGCACCGGGCCCCTAGTTTTAATATAAAGGGGAACACATTTTAAATATTTGTGGGTTTATTATCAATCATTATATTTACTCAAAATAAAGCAGGTACATTTTCTTAAGACAATCTTATTCATAAAAATAAAAAGGGGACCAATGATAGAAGCAATAATAAATTTTAATATATAACAAACAACTTTTTGTTTTCATCACTTCAGGTGGCTTAAATGACCTTAGGTAAATAGGTTTATTTGTATTAATTAGGGTTTCTGAAAGCATGAAAATACTGTATCAACAAATTTAATTTCAAAATAAAAATTTTTGACTGTATTACACTGTTATTTTACACAGATGAACCTTTCTAAGTTTTTAGCGCTTTTGGATCATTGTTCATTTTTGGCACTGATCTTAGGCTGTCCTCAGTTAATTATAATTTCAATCTGGTTTGATAAATATGTAATTTAATAAATTACATGGGAGGTGAAAAAAAGCATGGAATTCTACTTTTTTGAAAAAGTAAAGAATCACCATAATTGTGTTTTTGTGATGTGAATTCAAAGCCTATTTTTCTTTATATTCAGGGTATGAATGAGAATTAATTTAAGAACAAAGAGCTTCTTGGACATCAGCACAAACTTTCCTGTTAACTAATTTTAACGAGAGTAAATAATTCATCTTTTCAAGTGTCTCCCCATCCCCCTTTAAAGCTACTGTGGTATACCACAATTAAAACTTTCTGTAAAAGAACTTAAAGAGAAGAGTTTGGATTAATTTTTAAAATATTCTTTTGATGGTTTTTTTGAAATCTACTTACTGTGTGAATATATTGTGAAGGCATCTCATAGCCCTAAGCAGATGTAATAAACATTCATTACTTAGAACTAAAACCCAGCTCAATTGTAACATAACCCTTTCCTCTGAGGCAATATAGCACTACCAGAAAAGCTCACCAAGTTCTCGCTGCTCCGAATGACACATTTTGTCCGTCTTCCTCCCTCCCCTTTCCCTGCTCTCCCCCCTGTTTACCTTCTTCCTTTTCTGTTTTATTTCTTCCCTCTTTCCTTCATCCCTTCTTTTTCTCTTTTGTATTTCAGGAAGTTCATTTGAAAAAATCTGCTATTTCTTTGGATGACAGCGACATTGAAGCTCGCCTTAATAGTTGGAATCTTGGGGTAAAAGAAGTATTTGTTTTATGTATGTATATTCACGTAGCAGAATCATAGTATTTGAAAAAACATCTGAACTAATTTAATTCTATTCATTGACTAGTATTGGATGTTAGATGTCAAGTGCTGTGTTGACACTGAGAAAGAATGTGAGCACAGGAAAGAGAAAGAACATTCCAAACAAGCGTCACATGGTCTCTGCCCTGACCAGCTGCCTTTTTGTTGGGGAAATGAGACAGACACATGAACAGTAAAATCATAATTTAGATAGTATATGATAAAGTACCAAAGTGAGTTAGAAAAGAGGAATATGGAGGTGAAGGGGAGAGAAGGGAGGTGTTGGAAAAGCAAGGGTATTTGGGCTGGAAAGAAATTCAGGGAAACTTCATGGATGAGCCGCCATCATGAATAGCAGTTTTCAGATCCAAAGGCTGGGAGCATGAATGTATTTGGATGAGTGGGGAGCACAGAGCTAGGCATTCAAGGCAGAAATAGGCATGAAGAACGGATGTTGTGTAAGTGAACTTCATGACTAGATCCTAGGGTGTGTCGGGGGTCGGGAGCAATGTTAGCAGCTGGATTGCATGGGAGTTCTGAATGCTAAATTGAGAAGTTTAGCATTTAAATTTTAGACAATAGTAAGCCTAGGAGGTTTATTTTATTTTTAAAATATATTTTTATTGATTTCAGAGAGGAAGAGAGAGAAAGAGATAGAAACATCAGTGATAAGAGAGCATCATCAATCGGCTGCCTCCTGCTGGGATCGAGTCCACAATCTGAGCATGTGCCCTGACAGGGAATTGAACCCCGACCTCCTGGCTTATTGGTTGGTGCTCAACCACTGAGCAACACTGGCTGGGCAGGAGGTTTATTTCTACCCCATTCCCTTACATTCCATTTTATATATATGCTGTTAAAATGCTTTGAGGAAATAAAAAGGAGTTTAAAACAATTTTTATCATGCTTGGTTACTGTAAAAATAATTTTTAATTTGAACATTTGAAAGATACAGGAAATGAGAGGAGTAAACTGTTTTAAAATCATAACACCGAGAGATGTAACATTTTGTTTTATGTATATACTAGGGGCCCAGGGCACAAAAATTTGTGCACTGGGGTGGGGGGGTCCCTCAGCCAGGCCTGTGCCCTCTCGCAGTCTGAGACCCCTTGGGGGATGTCCACCTGCTGGCGTGCCGGGCCAGCCTGGATGAGGGGCTGATGGCTGTTTGTAAGCTGGCCAAGCCCCCCAGTGGGGACCCTCACCCCATGGGGGTGTGGCCAACCTGGGTGAGGGGCTGAGGGCCGTTTTCAGGCTGCCCTCAGCCCCTTCAGGGTTCTGGTCCCTACTGGGGTGCCTGGGTGAGGGACTGATGGCTGTTTGCAGTCTGGCCACAGCTCCCATTGACCCAAGGTCCCAGCGAGACTAGCTGGAAGCAGGTTTCTGGGGTTTATTTATCTTCTATAATTGAAACGTTGTTGCCTTCAGCGGAGGCGACAGCCTGCCTAGGCAGGTAATGAAGCCTCCTTTTGCTTCAGCTCCATGGCTTCTATAATTGAAACTTTGTTGCTTTGAGCCGGCCAAGGCAGGCAGTTTCCTCCAAACAGAAGCCTCCTATTTGCTCTGGCTCCGTGGCTGCTGGCTGCCATCTTGGCTGGCTTAATTTGCATATTGAAGATGCCTGCAAGAATAGGGCTTCCTGAGCCAGAGCGAAGCAGAGAAGGGAGCGAAGCCCACCTCAGCTCCCGTCTCTGCCGCATCAACTCTCTTCTTTGCCGCCTCGGCTCCCTCCCATCTCTGCTGCCTCAGCTCCTGTCTCTGCCACCTCAACTCCTGTCTCTGCCGCCTCAGCTCCTCCCTGCCCCCGATTCTCCTTCCCTTCTTCACCGTCTCTGCTGCCTCAGCTCCATTCCCTTCTCCACCCATGGCTCCCTTCTGCAGCACTTGGCTTCCTTCTACTCTATCTTTAGTCTTCACTCTCCTGTGTATGCAAATTAACTATCATCTTTGATGGGTTTATTTGCATACAGTTGCTCTGATTGGCTGGTGGGCGTGGCTTGGCTGATGGCATGGCATAGGTGCCTCGGGGTGATGGTTAATTTGCATATTACTCTTTTATTAGATAGGATCCTTTATTCTGTGTGTTTATAAAATTAAAATTTAAACAAAAAATTGCGGTTATATTTAAATACTATTATGTGCTATTTTAAATTTGGTTTAAGTTTATAATAGTTCTGTAAACATGAATCTTAATGGTAGCACTAATTTTTCTTTTGGATGGATATTCCATAACTTATTTAAGCATTCAGCTATTTTTGGACATTCAGATTGCTCTGTTTGTTGCTAATGTAAGTAATACCCCACTAAAATTACAAAGAAGTCATTCTATACATATTCAGTTGCTTTCTTAGGTCCAGAAGGGGTATACCAATTTATTTTCCAACAAGCAATGTATGGGATTGTCTGTTTCTCTCACTTCTTACTGACATTAGGGATTATTATTTTTTAAAAACCCAAACCCTTCTTTCTAATGATGGGTTTGATGTGCTTTAGGAACATCAACGAGGTGGCATTATGGAGGTTATGGCGGATGTGAGTAGAAATGGAGAAAGGGAACCAATCATCCTACAGGTGTTCGCAATGAACTCTACGTTCATGTGACTTCAGTGGGGATGGGATGTGCAGGAAGGAAGCCCGTGTCACAGAAAATACAGAATGCTTAGTAACTGACTGGCAGGCTGCACAGAAGGGCGCCCAAAGGTTTCAGGAACTGGGAATGTTGGCTCTCCATCAGCTAGTTGATTGTCCAATGGGAAAATCCAGTTTAGGGGTTTAAAAGCTTGTTTTCGACTCATGCAGTTGGAAGAGATGGTACGATTAATTGGGGATTTCAAAGTTTGGAGCTTCCTGAGACTCAGGGCGGAGTCTTCTGTCTTAGTCCCTCTGTTAGAGGGGCAGTTGTACCCGGAGGCTGAACAGCCCTAGTCTTTAAAGCAAGGAGGCTGGGTGGGTGCACAAGTGAGGATGCTTGGCTCAGGCAGTGGCCATGATTGGAGGGCAGGGAAATGGATAAGAATTTAAGCTACATGAATCTCAGTGATTTTGGAGTGCATTAATGACAGAGAAGGGAGAAGCAGAATCCATCATGAGGGGAATAGTCAAAAGAAAAACATTTTCATGTTTGAGGGTGCTGGAGAAGTGGTCTAAGTTACCAGCGTGGGAGAAGAGCACAGGAAATCCCTCTGAAAGGCAAATTCTTTTTGCCAGAAGGCAAAATCAAAGTGAAAAACAAAATTCTGAGCCTTTTAAACTTGCCTTTGCCCTCAGCGATTTGAAACTTCTGATGTACATTTCTTAGCACATGGAAGACTTTTCACGATTACTTACTAGTAACTGTTCGGAGGATTACAATTTTCAATGTATAATAAAATGAAAAGAAGCATCTAAAATATTTTGAGGTAATACCTTAAAAGTAGGTCTGCCTGGGGTTTTGTTTCACATTTTTATTGTTCAAAGAATGCACTAACAGTATAAAATATGAAAATCTTGTATTTTATATATTTATAACATACATGCATTAATCAGGCTGAGCTATGTATCTCTTGATCACAGTAGAATAATTCAGGTGTCCAGTGTATTAAAGGCTTAGATTTTGCTTTGGTTTTAGTTTGTATGAGAATGTGCCACAGAATGTTTTTTCCTTTCTCCTTCTGAATGATCGGTTAATAGCTGGTTAATTTTTGTGCTCTATACAAAGCTAAGTTTTTTATATTTCTAGTGTGACTGTCAATACCTTCATTCTGATACATTAGAAGTTCTGGAATTTGAATTTTCTAGTTTATGTTAAAAGTATCATTCTTTTTCCAGGAGTGTGTTAATATTTTTTTTTTCTAGGAATACGTATTTCAAATAGAGATTTATATACTAAGAGACTAGCAATTAAATTTTCTTCTTGTATTTTTTTTTTCTTACTCTTTAACCTTTTTAACTTTTAGTTTTTGGAAAGTTTGCTTTGTTAATATACTTTATTATATGTGTTTCATGCATAACTTTCTTTATATAAATCTTATTTCTGAGGATGGGGTGAGGGGCCATAAGGAGGACTTTCTTGGGCTTTCCATCCCAGTTCCCACCCTGGGTCCTTGCTGACTGCAGAGCCTCACTCCCACCAGGAGCAAAGGAATAGTAAGGACTCTGAGTAGCCTCCCTAGGTCCCTAGAAGCACAGCTGAGAGAACAGGACCCAGGATGGGGTGTTTGTGCAGGGAGAGCTCTCAGGACAGGAAATGGGGGGAAGGAGCAGGGTGAGGTCAGCAGGTGTGTCTTCTCCAGACCCCTCAGGGAGGCCTGGAGGGTGGACAGGACCCCAGGGTCTATCATGAAGGTGAACTGCCCCATTGTGGTCAAGGGAGCACCTGCACAGCATCAGCAACGGGATGTGCTCCCTTACTCTCTCGGAGGAATGTGGGAGGCCTGGCAATTCTACTCACTGGGCCTTTGTCATTGTGGCCCATGGAGAACTGTCCTAACGGGTCACCCAGGGCCGCTGTCACTCTAGCGAGATGAGCCGTTGCAGGGAAGGGGCTGCTCAAGGTGCCGACTCACAGAATTGGGAGCTAAGTCCCATGGTTGTAGTTTGAAGCCACAAAGGTTTGAGTAATCTGTTATGGGGCAAAAAGCCAATTGATACAGTAGAGACTGCCAAATCATTTTCTAGAATGCTTGTGCCACTTGGATCCTCATCTGCAGTGTGTGCTAGTTCCTGTTCAGTACTTGGTGTCATCAGTTAATTATTATTATTTTTAAAAATATATATTTTTATTCATTTCAGAAAGGAAGGAGACGGAGAGAGAGAAACATCAATGATGAGAGAGAATCATTGATGAGGTGCCCCATACTATGGATTGAGCCAGCAACCCAGGGAATGTGCCCTGACCAGTAATCAAACTGTGACCTCCTGGTTAATAGATTGATGGTCAACCACTGAGCCATGCCAGTTGGGTGTCAGTTAATTATTTTTACTTAAAAATATGTAGCTACTAGAGTCCTAGTGCACGAAATCTGTGCACAGGTACGGTCCCTAGGCCTAGCCAGCGATCAGGGCTGATTGGGGTCTTTCTTCTGGCTGCCAGCTGGGGCCTCCCTTTCCCAGCTCCTGGCTCCTGGCCAGGACTTTCCTTTGTTCCACACCACCCCCTATTGGTCAGCACACATCATAGTGAGTGATAGAACTCGCTGTTGAACTTCTGTGGGGACACTTTGCATATTAGCCTTTTATATATATAGACTATAGGCCTGGTACATGAGAATTCATGCACTGGAGGGGGGTTCCCTCAGCCTGGCCTGCTCACAGGCTGGGAGCCCTCAGGAGGGAGGTGACCTGGCCATCAGGGGAAGGCGATGCCCCCATCACACCTCTGCTGCTGCAAACCTTGCGCAGCCAACATCTGAGGCTTGCCTGCGCCTCAGGCCGGCCCTGGGCAGCTGGGGGGCTGAGGGTGGGTCTGGCCCCAATGTGTGCCTGTCACTCCCCTGGCTGCCATCCCCAGCAGGGCTGAGGGGACTGGGTGCTGCCATCTTGTGACTATGGGCACCATCATCTTTGTGATGGTGTGATGGTCAATTTGCATATTCTATCTTTATTAGATAGGATTCTCAAGAGTGGTTACTGATATTGCATTGTGTGTTTTTTAACATGTATGTTCTGATGATTTATAATGTAGATGTTTTTTAATATGTTTATTGACAGTTTGGATAGTCTCAGACTTAAGTGTCTACTTAAGGCTTTGCCAATTTTCCTATTGAGTTGTCAGCGTGTTGTTTTTTTTCAATATGTATAAACTTTGTATCTATCCTGGATTAGAGTCCTTTTGGAATATAGTGTTATAAATATTTTCTTTCACTTTGTTGCTTTCCTCCATTCTCTTTCTAGTGTCTTTGATGAATAGAAACTTAAAATTTTAATGCAGTTCATTTTCTCATCTTATCATTTTATGTTTAGTGCTATTTTGGGTTCTATTTAAGATCTTTGACTATCGTAAGGTCCTGAAGATATTCTCCTATGTTTTCTTCTAGTAGCACTATTATTTTATTTTTTTCTATTTAGATCTACATACCATCTGGAGATGGTATTGTATATATTGTAAAATACAGAGTTAAGATTTGTTTTTGTCACTTAGATAGTTCCATTTATTGAGAAAACTATTCTTTTCCAGCTGCACTGCAGTATTATTTGTCTCATAAGTCAGGTGACAGGACATGTCTGTTTCTATTCTGTTCTTTGGCTTATTTGCTTTTCCTTTGTCAATGGACTGTGCCTTGATATTCGTATTTTATTTGTGCTCATTAAATGTTTGTTGAAATGTGAGTAAACCAATGAATGAACCTTCATTTGTAGTATTATTTCTGTTAAAAATGTTTTTCAAGTTAAAAAACATTATTTTGGAGCATAAGTGATTTAACATTGAGGAATGAGCTTATTTTATGCAAGAGTTTTGGCAGCTTCTCTGACTGATGCTATGACTTAAAAACATTTATTTTAGGGTGTTGTATCTATTCTGTTAATGTACTTTTCTCTAAGACAGCCAAAATACCATATAAAATGTCCTTCTATTTTTCTGGAACCATACACCACCTCTGTTTGATTAACATTAGTCTATAAGAGCGTATTTGGTGAGTTTGACCAAATCGTGAATAATTTGAAGAAACAAACTGATAGAACCCTTTGTAACCAAACAAATGAATCCCCTAAAGAACTAAACAAAATAAAAAGTCAAAGCCAGCGTTCATTAGCGAACACTCAGATGTCTGTATTTATGTTTAGTTTAACTTATTCTATGTTTTATTATTGTGATTCTATTTGCTTCTTAAACAAGAAATGTTCAGTCACGTGGTTTGCTCATGCTATCGGAATTTAATTATTTTTAGCTTTGCTTTCTGTATAATATTTTGTTAGACTTTAATGTTTCATATCAGTCCTTTTTATCTCCCATTTTGGACCTTCTTTATTGTGGTGTTCTTTCTTGAGGTATTATGAGAGAACAAGAAGTTTTCTAAAAGAGCATGAAGAAGTAAATGTTAAGACTGTTTACAGATTGCTTCAAGTCCCTGTTGCTGTGGGTTACAAAGTGGGAACATTTAACTTCAAAGCACATCTGGCTGCTGTTATAAAAGTAGAGTGCTCTTTTTCCCAAAAAGACTCAAGAACATGCTTTGCTATGAATAATTCTCATCACATATTAAAAGTGGTAATGAGACAAACTCAGTGTATTGTGAATGAACAACAACAGATTTGTCCTTGTTCAAGGTATTTGTTGTTGCTTTTAAATACTAGAATAGGTTTTCTCTTTATTTTTTTCTGTTTTCTTGGTCCATTGGAAAAATGAAATTTATGATAACAGAATGAGTCCTTAACCTGTGTTTAATGGCTTTAAAAGATGAAGAGCATGAACCAGGAGGTACTGCATAGTTGAAAGGCCACATTGTAGTCAGCTAAACCAGTATTTTGTATCCTGCTTGTAAATGTAGAGTGGAGTAAAAATAAGTCACAAATGGTTTTCTTGGCTTTTGGTTTTAAATTTTAAGCTTAATTAGAGCTTGAACATCTTTGAGAATTCCCTGCTTTCCTCTTCCTTTATTTTTCCCCTTAAATTTAATTCTCCTTCATGAATTAGAGGTTTATGTGTTTTCAGATTTACATGTGTCTTTGAAGAACTTACTTTCTATGCTGGTTTTCTCTATTCCGAAAATAGAGAATAGTTAGTTACTTTTCATATGTACACCTTCAAACAATAAATATTTATCGAGTGCACTTTGCTGCCTGCTGAACCTTTGCTGCCTCTATTTTTAAAATAGCCAAGTATATATAGTACAGTGTTATTTGCTAAAGAATATGCCTCTTTCTCTGGTATGATATTAAAGTGGATTTTATTGTCTTAATGAATGTTTCCCAAAGTAAATATACTCATTCATACACCCAGTGGAAGTGCTCCACATCTGGAACACTCTAATTGTCAAATTTTTAATGTATGCCAGTCTGGTGGTGGTAAAATACCATCACATTGTGGTATTACTTTACATTTTTAAAAAATAAACAGATTGAGCCCTGACCAGTTTGGCTCAGTGGAAAGAGCATTGGCCTGCAGACTGAAGGATCCCAGGTTCGATTCCGGTCAAGGGCATGTACCTTGGTTGTGGGCACATCAGCTGATCGGTGTTTCTCTCTCATCATCGATGTTTCTAATTCTCTATCCCTCTCCCTTCCTCTTTATAAAAAATCAATAAAATACATTTTTTAAAAAGAAAAAATAAACAGATTGAACATACTTTCATGTTTGTTAGTCATTCAAATTTCATCAGTGAAACGTGTCTCGAGTTTTTCCCATTTTTTTCCTAATGGGTTGTTCTTTTTAAAATTTTAAGGACTTTCTTTATACATTTAGAGACAAAGCATTCCTGTGAACATCTCCTCCTAATTTATGGATTCTCTTTTCACTTTATTTATGATATATTTTTTGGAGATAAGTTCTTATTTAAAATGATCAAATTTATTAAATTTTTTTTGCTTATGCTTTTTTTGGTTTCTTTTTAAAGAAATCTTCTGTATTACAAGGCCATAAAGTCATTCTTCTAGATTGTCTTCTGAAAGTTCTGCTTTTAATTATAAGTATTTAATCCATTGGAAATTTATTATATATGGTGTGAGGAAGGGATCTGATCTTATTTTCTTCCACTTGTTGAACACATCCTAATTTTCTCAATAATTTGCAGTGCTATACCTTTCATGAATAATATGCTCATATGTATTTGAGTTTCTGGTACTTCCTAGTTCCATTGACTTATCTTCATTGTTGTAGTTTTCTTATATCACGCCATCTTGATCTTTTTCTTCAGGTTTGTCTTCCTTCTTGTCCCTTTATTTATTTATGCACATTTTATAATAAGCTTCTTAAGTTTTCAAAAATCCCTACTTAGATATTGGTTTGGGTAAACTTGGTCCCTATATCAAGTTAATGAGAACTGATATTTTTACAATATTGAGACTATTCAAAAAACATAGGCTGCAAGAGGATCATGAAAGTACAATTTTGTCTGCAGAGGTTATGTTTCATATTTCATTTGTTAGTCGGCCATTAAAAATGGATTATGCAATAGCCATTCTAAAAAACAAGTTAAATAATTAAGATAAATAGAAAACATTTTCATACAGCAGTTTAATTCTGTATTTTATCAAATAATAATTAAAGCTCAAAAATTGATAAGTCCTTATTTTTAAAATTTCAGATAGAAAATCCTCGGTACCTGAGACAGAAACCTATCCCAGTTTCTCTGGTAGGTGAGAACTCCATTGGACTTTTCCTATGGACAGATTTTTAAATAAAATAATCAAGTAATTTACAGAAAATAGTTTAGGTCCACATTATAAAGCATAATTGTCTTATGAATCCTATCACTTGGAAGTGGATAAATTCTTTTTTCTCCAGTATTGGCATCATTTTGGCATGAACTTTAGGCAATTTAGAAGTTTAGTTGGGGGTTTAGGATAAACCATGCCTGAAAAAGTATTGACTAACTCTCACTCATTCAACAGATGACTCCAAAATTCAGCCTGAGAAAATCCAGCAGTTTCCATGAGGATCATTTACTCTCTCGAATGCATGAGAAAGAGGTAGGACTGAGATATTTTTTTATATGCCTAATTATTGATACTATTTTTATATTTTGTATAATGTGAGGTTTCAGGTTTAGTTAGAATCATGATGCATGGTAGGAAGAGGTTGTCTTTGGTACACATATGAAGTAATGATGTAGGATAGACAGCGTTTGTCTTTCTACTTAAAAAAAATATTTTTTATTGATTTCAGAGAGGAAGGGAGAGGGAGAGAGAGAGAAACATCAGTGATGAGAGAGATCATTAATCGACTGGCTGCCTCCTGCATGCCCTCCACTGGAGACAGAGCCTGTAACCTGGGCATGTGCCATGACTGGGAATCGAACTGTGATGATTCCCAGTCAGAGGTTCATTGGTGGACACTCAACCACTGAGCCACTCCAGCTAGGCATGGATACTTTTAAGAATTTCTCAAATTTAATTTCAATTTAGTTATTTTCAATTTATAAGTTTTATTACCACCTTATTTATAAACTATCACAAAAGGCATTGACTTTTTTCTTAGATATTTAAAACAATATCATGAACATAAAAGCTTATTTTTTTTGTTGGTGATGGAGGAAGAGGGCTCTTTGAAAAAAGTCTATTTGGTATAATTATTATTGCTGATCTTAATATTCTTATTGAATTTATTTGGGTGACATTGGCTAATCAAATTATATAAGTTTCAACTCAGTAATATTCTGTCATTTTGTAGCTCCAAGTTAAGGCATGCAGCATGTTTTTTTCTGTAATGCAATCCTAGTGTTCAAAAAAATATGCTGAATTAAAAAGAAATTATATTTTAAAAATCTTTTTTGAGGGTAATATTTCTTATATTCAGATGTACCTCCTTTTGAGCTCTTGATATGAATTTCTTCCTTTTCAATAACTGTCAACTATTTTTGCAAGTCATTCCAAATCATTTCCAACCATTTTTCCTTTTATTTTGTACTATTTTTTACTGTTGAGGCTGTTTACCATAGAATAAATAAAATAATTGAAAGGAAGTGGTGGCTTTTTGAAATTTTTTTGGTCTTTCATGAAATAATATCTCTATGATGACATTTTGGGCCAGGGGTAAGCATATAATGCTACCCATATATGTGTTGAAAGAAAAAATATTTACAGTTACCATGTGTTGCATCAGAGATTCTTTTTTAAATGTGTGTGGTTTTATTTTTTCCACACCCTCATGTTTTTGTTTTTCTTTTTGGCATACTATAAAAATATTTTGACATCATTGAGAAGTTTGCATGTAAACATCAACTTACTCCATATCTTAAAATACAGTCTGTGTACATTTTGGCTAAAATAACCCTTGTGCAATTACATAGTCATTTCTAACTTATTTGAAAAAATGTTTTCTTCATCCTAAAATATTTGGAAGTATATGCTGAGTGGCCCCAATGTGTGAACTATCTTAGTTTCTACTTTCTTTTAAAGTAGTATTTATGAGTTTAAAATAGCTTATGTGGATTTTTATTGAAGAAATTTTGAGAATTATAGATATATGTAAAGAAGGGAATAAAATCACATATAAAATTAACACCTGGAAATAAAAAAAAGTGGTAAAATGTTATTATATTATCTTTTAGATTTTCATTGTGTCCTTAAAACATATTTTTTTCTTAGAAATTTGATCATATATATATACATGTATACATATACATATATATACATATATATATATACACACACTGTTTTGTATATTCCAGTATTTCTCATGCTATTAAATATTGTTCCCAAGCATGTATTTTTAATGTCTATATTATATTTCATACTAGAGGCCTGGTGCATGAATTCCGTGCACTGGTGGCGTCCCTCAGCCTGGTCGGCACCCTCTCACAATTCAGGACCCCTCAGGGGATGTCAGATAGCTAGTTTTGGCCCAATCCCCTCAGGTCAGATCCAGAAGGAGGGAGCCTGATTCCCTCAGGCCTGATCCAGACAGGAGGAATCTCAATCCCCGCAGGCCCAATCCAGACAGGAGGGAGCCCTATCCCCATAGGCCTGATCCAGGGAGCCTGATGCCCGCAGGCTTGTTCTAGACAGGAGGGAGCCCAATCCTGTGTGTTGAGCATCCCCTGTGGCCAGTGCACGTCATAGCGATGGGCCGACTGGTCATTTGGTCGCCTAGGCTTTTATATATATAGATTATGGATATATGCCAATTTAAGTGAACTTATTCCTATCGTTAGGTATTAAGGTTATTTATAATTTTCAATAACATAAATACCTCTGGGAAAGAATATCCTTATATTTTTGTCTTTATGTGCATCTCCAAATATTTCTTTAGAGTAATGAATAATACTTTACAGAATTTATCTGGATCATGAAGCAGTTAGTAAAGGATTTAATTCTTTTGAAATTTTAGAGTCCTAAAATAGTTAACGTTAGAAATCAGACTTTATAAAATACAACTTCCACTTAAAATTTATAATTGTGTGGAAAATACAAAATGTTAAATGAGTAATATTTGCAGTATTATTTTTATTAGAGTTAAAGAATTATAGTAGTTTTGTTTTGGTGGCTAAAAATATACCTACAAAATATTTTTTATTTTAAGATGTTCTTTACATTTTCAGTTTATTTGGGGCGTTGTGAGAAAACATATGCTCAGTGATAGCCATCCTTAATTTTAATTCTAGTCTTCACTCACAAACATACTTGGACTTGTTTGCCTTTGTAATTGCTGACACATTTCCTCTGATAGCCACATCAAAGGATTGTGTGACACTGAGCGTCATCAAGCAGTAGGTTTTTTTGGCTGTTTTTTTTTTAGTATCCTTAAAAAGATTTCTGACATAGATTAAAATGTTTGGAAAACTGTTGTCACTGAAAGTGAAAGAAGAGACAACACAATGAGGGAGATAAATTTTCAGAGCAACCATCAGTTTTTAGAGAGCAGATGGTAGAAATTGCTCTTTTGTGAAATAAAATAGAACATTTCCTTTGTACCTCTCCATCCATACTGAATGTTCCCATCTATTGCATTAAAAGGGATGTTGCTTCTTTCTTGCATGTAATGCCAGTTAGGCATTTTTCCCTTTATTTTAATGCAGAATTTAAATAAATCCAAGATAATTAAATTCAGTCATTGACATAATAAATGAAAGAACTGGTATTTTAAAATAGTTGTGAATGTAACATTCAGGTATACAAAATCTCACAACATATAATAAATAATTATTCCAAGGAAGACCATTGTAAACAGGCAAGGATTAGTCATGGCCAATATCCCAAAAGTTTGCTGTCTGGTCCTCCCCATCATAACTCTCTTCAGTCTTCCTAGAAGTGACTACAATTCTGATTTTTCTGATGATAATTTCCCTCCTTTGTTTTAAAGTTGATTTTACCACTAATTCCTGCATCCTTAAAAATGAAAATATTTTTATTGTAGTGGATTTTGAACTTCATGTAACTGGAACTAAATTTTATATATTCTATTGTGTCATGCTTCCCTTTGTAAGTGCATATTTATATAAGAGAGCATTTAAGGAAGAACTCATGCCAATATCACAGATATTATTTTAGATCATAGAGAAGGGAATGCTTCTTGACTCATTTTGTGGGGGAGACCCTGACAGCAAAACCAAAAGGACATTACAAGAAAGAAATCCCAGTAAAAATAAAAATTTAATAACCAAGTTTATTATCAACACATTGAGAAAAGATGTTTAATAAATGATGCTGGTATAACTTTTCATTTACCTAGAGAAAGTAAAACTGGGTCTTCATCCTCTAAAAACAAAAACAAACATGAATTTTGGATGTACTAAAAGCTTAACCTACAAATTCCCAATCAAAAAGTTTCAAAACAACACAAAAATCTTGCCCCCTCCCCCTTCAAAAAAAAAATCTAGGAATTAGAAGACCTTTCTAACCCTCAACCTTTCCAAATCCAGAAACTATAAAGAAAATTATAGAAATATTTAACCAAGTGAAATAAAAGGTTTTGTATGGTAAAATATATTATAAACAAGATCAATAGAAAAGACATAGATTTGGGGGAAATATTTTGGACAGACTCTATAAATGTGTACAGCATACCAGAAGGTCTTACTGATTGACAGACAAAACATGTATCAAATTGTGAAAGGCCATTTCACAGAAAAACATATTCAGATTGCCCCAAAACATCTCAAAGGAGCTAAGACAGGATAGTGTTCAGGGAAATGCAAATTAGAGTAGTAATGGATATCTATTCTTCTGGTAGAAATGTGAATCTACCTTTAATAGAGGGCAAAATCTATGAAGGTATATCCACCACTGACTCATCTGCATGTCTTCTGAGAATCCATCCTGTAGAAATCAAAGCCTAGTTGTAGGATGCATGTAGACAATATTTTTGTGTGGCTTTATTTGTAATGGAAAAGCACTGCAAATAAAGTGAATATTCATTAAGGGGAATGGTTGAATAAATTTTGTTTTCTCCTCATTAAGAAATAATTGACAGCAATGAAAAAGAATGAATAAAACTATAGCAGGTATTTTTTGAGAGAGTTCCATGAGGTAGTGCATGTTCAGAGAGAAAGCAAGATGCAGAAAATATTATTTTGCATGCAAAACATTCATACTATAAAAACTATGTATTGCTAAGGGTGTAGTGATTTGAAGAAGAGAATTTATTTAGCTCTCACATAACAATCCAGAGTGTGTAGGGAGTGCTGTGTTCAACGATGTCACTGTGGACCCGGACTAGTGGGGACGTTCCACCGTCCTCAGCATCCGGCGTCCGTCTCTGGTTTGAGGTGTGGGTTGCTCTCCAGTACCATGTCTTTAAGGGCTACCTTCAGGAAGAAAGAGCACAGAGAGAAAGCCACTTCGTTTTTTAAAATGTCCAGAATCATTTCTGCCCTATCATCCTCCTTGACCATACCTAGTCATGTGGTCATGATACAACCATCTGCCCTGCTCATTTTTGGGGGTGGCCCTTGGGCCCCAAAGAAAGAAGAGGGCAGTAGGTACCTGGGGACACTAGCGGTGTGCCGCTAACCCCCCTGCTGGTGTATGATTCCTGCTCACGTCTGTGTGTGATTCTGGGAGCATGGCAGAAGACATGAAAACATGCTAGGTTGGCGCTGGCCAGTTTGGCTAAGGAGATGGAGCATCAGCCTGCAGGCTGAAGGATCTCAGGTTTGATTCCAGTCAGGGACACATATCTCAGTTGCGGGCTCGATTCCTGACCCTGGTCAGGGCACGTGCAGGAGGCAGCCAATTGATGTGTCTCTCTCACATCGATGTTTCTCTCTCTCTGTCTCTCCCCCTTCCTTCCGCTCTGTCTAAAAATAAATGGGGAAAATATCCTTGGGGGAGGATTAACAACAACAAAAAACTGCCACACATGTACACTCACACAAAGAAAATACGCTAGGTTGTTACGGAATACACCTGCAGGTGTTGATGGGAGAAGTGAAGAGAGGGGAGAAATTTAAATAAAAAAAAGGAATGAACACTGGCAAGTACAGAGAAGTTAAAACAACAACAAAAAAACGAAAACCCTCTACATCTAATTATGTTTGTTTCATGTAAATTATTTTTGTATATGATCTTCCACAAAATTTAAAAATTAGAAAAAAAATAAACCAGCATGCATCAGTATATTAACTATCACTCCTATCCTTACTGTGACGAGTTGTAGGAGAGTAACAAATACTGCTTACATCTGTAAGCCCCAGGGATACGATAACAAGAGAGATAGATGCCTTTTTGTGTGTGCTGTGTTTATAAATCAGCAAGGTGAATAACCATTGCAGTACGGAATATCACAGATGAACACTTTGAGAACAGAATATACTGAAGATAGAATCTTAATTACTAACATGTGATAGTTTCCTCTGACTAGTAACTGATAGAATTCTCCAAGAAGATGATTGTAACAGTTAGGTATCCAAGTGAGTGAAGTGAGGATGATTTTATGAAGCTTTTCTTCTGCAGTTTGCTGGGGTGATTGTTGGGATATATGAAGAAAGTATGACTAAGGGAAAACATCATTTGGTTGTGTTGCTGATAATGCTTTGGAAACTGCTGGATTGTACAGATGGCTGACATCAGTAATGATTTCGACCTTTCTATTGCTACGCGGTTACTGTAAATAAAGAAAAACAAAAAAAATCAGTATAATTACAATGGCTACATTTTATACCTTATCAGAAAACTTACAGTTAGTAGTTATTCTCTAATCCTGCTTTTTTGGGGTACATTTTGTCCCTTTTGACAAAACTGAGGTAGCTGGTCAATATTCAATCTTGGTAATAACATGAAAGGAAGTTCCTTGGTATTTAAAATGTGCAGATGATGTCCATCTAAATAACTTTAGTACATTTTCCTTTACAAAGTTATTAATGGTCATTACATCATTATATTTTGTTTTCTGCTAAATTCAGTATCAAGCATTAAATACAATTTACACATGCATAACTGTTAATAGTAAAAAGTAGCTTTTTGAATAAGAAATCCATTTTTCTGTAGGGGTGGATGTTGAATACCCGAGTGAATAGATAGTTGTGTTTCTTACAAAACCCCAAAACCCTTTATTTAAAGCTTGTGCATATTCGGTTGAGTCAGTCACATTGGTCATCGTCCTAAAATTTAACTAGTTATCCTGTTAGTTGGGTATTTTTAAACCTAAGGAAATGCTTTTATAATAAGTAAGTGAGCACATTCACCAGCTTGATTCATTCAGTAGGAATGTCCATCCTTAGAGCTACTCTTTGAAGTGCAAACTTCAGAGAAGATGAGGCCCAGGGGACTTGGTAAATAACATTTTTTAAAGTATTTCTAAGCAGAAATTTCAGAAATTCTAATTCCCTCAGAAATAGCTTGTGGGAATGCCCTCTAGAAAGTGAAGCTATCCAGTTTCAGTCCTTTGCTTCAGCAGTAGGCTATTCATCGCATGGCTTGTCATACACGCCTTTTATTCCTGTGGTGTTATCTCAGTTCTAGGAAGGAAGGAAAGAAAGTACAGTGCAAATCTACTGTAGGACAATATTTTAAATATATTTTTATTGATTTCAAAGAGGAAGGGAGAAGGAGAGGGAGAGAGAGAGAAACTTCAAAGATGAGAATTGTTTATCGGCTGCACCCTCTACACTGGAGATTGAGCCCACAACCCAGGCATTGTCCCCTGACTGGGAATCGAACTGTGATCTCCTGGTCCAACCACTGAACCAGGTGCCAGCTGAGCTGCAGGGCGATGTTGACTGAGAGGTGTTGTGAGGTGTACTGAGGAAGAGAGAGCTGCTTTGTCTGGGAGTGTGAGGGAGATTTCATGGAAGAAGTGACGTTTGAGCCCGGGGTTGAGTCCCATGGGAGATTTCAGCAGGCAGAGGAGACATGGAAGCGGAAACCCAAGTGCACATTTAGCTGAAGCTCACAGACCACTTGGCTGGCATATGGGGAGGGGAAAGGAAAGGAAGAGAGTGTGGCCAAGTCAGAAATGATGTTGCTGCCTACTCCAGGCCCGGGATCTACTGAAGCTTGACCAGGAGACAGTATCACAGCTGTGCTGCAGAAAAGTAGCTGGGCAGTAGTGTCTCAAGTGGATTAGGGGGGAGAGGATTGGAGTGAGGAGTTGCTACTGAGGAGGCTGTTTAATAGCGGGGGTGA
Source organism: Murina feae (assembly GCA_004026665.1). Lineage (NCBI taxonomy): Eukaryota > Metazoa > Chordata > Mammalia > Chiroptera > Vespertilionidae > Murina > Murina feae. The sequence continues at coordinate 3,520 of PVJC01019765.1, read as the reverse complement.
GGGTGAACGAGAAACTACTAGAGTAGTGACAGTGAGGCTGAGATGAGGCACTGAGCTGGGATGGAATGGGGGCTCAATGGATGTTGAGGGTAAGGGAAAAGGAGGCATCACAGGTAAGCGTCTTCATGGTACATAGTAGATGATTGTTGAAGTTGATGTAGGAGAGGCTCATACTACTGGAGCTGTGTGGGAAGTGGCTGGAACCTAAGATGTGAGGCCTGCAAATGGAGACGTATGATTCATTTCCATGGGACATTAGGGCCAACTCCAGATGAAATCACCAGGAGCTAATGTTTACACAAGGTGAAGGTGGCAATGGTACTAAACCTGGAAGATGCTGCCTTAGGGGCTGGGAGAAGGATAGGACAATGTAGAGGAGGTACAGAAACCTCCCCCAGGGTGAGTGGAGGACCAGACAAGCCAAGTCACAGAGGCAAGGAAAGGAAGGAGATGGTCCGAGGGCAAACTTCTACAGACAAGAGGATGATGTGTGCTTGATTTGGTGATCAAAGGACCTTTGGCTGAAAAATGAAAATGATATGTGATCTTTGAGATTGAAGTTTAATAAAGGACAAAGAAAGTGAAGGGACAGGAAGAAATGGAAGTAGAAAGTATGGATTACTTCCTGAAATGCTTTTTATTAAAAATAAGAAGGGAGCCCGGCCAGCATGGCTCAGTGGTTGAGCATCAACCTTTGAACCAGGAGGTCTTGGTTTTAATGCCTGAGTTGCAGGCTTGTTTCCCAGTAGGGGGTGTGCAGGAAGCAGCCAATCAATGATTCTCTCTCATCATTGATATTTCTCTCTTTCCCTCTCCCTTCCTCTCAGAAATCAATAAAAAATATATTTTAAATAAATAAGAACGGAAAAATGATACTTTATGTTGAAAGCTGAAACATTTAAACAGCAGATTCTGACCATAACTCTTAATTGGGAAAATGAAAAATCTATCAAATAAATAATCCTGATGTAAAATGTGGCTTTAAACAATGGGAAGTCCTAATGGGTCGAAAAAAGATAGGAGCCCTTAATTAATTATAAAAAATTAAAGAGGTCTTTCGGGAATAAGAGTGGAACCCCGGTATGTGTGTTTTAGAATAATGTAATGATGCTGAGGTTGTCTGCCTGTCCCTTCTCCCCTCCCAGTGGTGCCAGGTTTTCTATCCCAGGCAAGCATTGCTTATTAAAACCCTGAGGTGGCTTATTAGAGAGCATCTTCCTTTCTTAGTTTGAGTTCCATTTACATATTGAGCTGGTTGAATAGGTGAGCTGTCATTAAAAAGCTACTCAGCAGTATTTAGCTTTCATTGATTAGTTGGACCCAGACTCCTGCGTATCCAGGCTCTCTACCTTCCTGGCCATGTGGCCTTGAGCAGGTGCCTCTTTGTATTTCAGTTTTCTTATCTATAAAATGGAGAGAGTAAAAGGACCTACTTCTGCAGGTTGTGAGGATTACCACATGAAATAATGTATGTGAATTGCTGGAAGCAGAGCTTTTTATGTGGTACATAATCAGTCAGGTATTGGTTGTTTTCCTCTGTGTTGTTTTTTTTTTCTTCTTTGCTGCTACTAATCCTGCTACTGCTTCACCAATAACTGCTGCTGTGCTGTTACTACTACTACTACCACTAGTACTTATTGTACTCCTGTTAACTCGTGCTGATGACTGCTTACTACTTGTTACTCTTAATACCATCACTGCTATTGCTCCTAATGCTAATAATGCTCCTAGTAGTATTACTGCCACTACTGTTGCTGCACTGCCACCATGACTTTCTTGTGTTTTTTAGAGAGGCTGATTTATGATATAGTCTGTCCTTGTTAGAGGGGCTCGTTTATGATATAGTCTGTCCTTGTTGTAATAGCATCTCTAGTTGCTTGAGAATGTTTGCCTTTCAGTGGCTAGTACCATTTTCTCCCATTTTCTCTATCTTTTCATCTATACCTCTATCTCACTCTGTGTTAAGGTTCTATTGCTGTTTTCCTCTTACCTTTCCAAACTTATTTGTTTTTTACCCATATTCCTACTGACTAATTTCATAGATAATTTAATTCGTGGTGCTAATGGCTGGTAATGGCTTTATATGTAAGCTAATTTTTACATTGACCCCAGAGACATTATCATTTTAAAGTTCAAGAGTATAAGTATGTAATTTATTGCTTATGATGTTTTCAGCCATTTCATGTGACTGTCTGTGTTAAATGTACTCTTTCTATCCCCAAATAGTATAGGTTTTGCACTTACCTGTTCTCTTCCATAGGAAAAGTTATCTTAAATAGGTTACCTTAATAGGTGTTGAATGTATATTGATTTTTAAATGTTCTGTATTCATTACTGGTCATCATCTGGATGCCCAGGTATTCACAGGTTGTTAGGGAGGCATCTCCACTCTGGCTGGCTGGGCCTTCGGTGTCTCCCCGCGCTGTTTCATCTATGGCATCTGTTGTATTTTCTACTTCGTAGCAGCCTTACTTTGTTATTCACCCTACTAGAGGCCCTATGTGCGAAATTTGTGCAAGAGTAGGCCTTCCTTCCCCCGGCTGCCAGCACTGGCTTTCCTCCAGCCACTGGCAGGCACCTGGGACCTGGGCTTCCCTTGCAGCCCCAGCTTTGTCCAGAAGGACGTCTGGTCTGATTATCATATTACGCTTTTATTATTATAGACTAGAGGCCCAATGCACAAAATTTGTGCAAGGGGCTCGGCTCTTGCAGCCATGGCGGCTTGCCTTGGCCCTTGCAGCCCTGACTTCGTCTGGAAGGTAGTTTGGCTGTTTGGTCTAATTAGCATATTACACTTTTATTATTGTAGGTGATGTGCCTGGTACCCGCTGAATGCACACACATTCCAACCCATGTTAAGGACTGGTAGGCATTCTATTGGGCAGCTCTCACTTCCCTAGTCCCTGTATATAAGATTCCAGCTTCTTCAACTGCCTTGAACTCTGACCTTTCCTTCTTGTTCAGGAGGGCAGTGGGCCTCTATTGCACTCATTGGTTCCCATGAGAGAGGCAAGTGATATTGGGTTCAGCTTGTGAGGATGACAGTATTGCACCTGCCTGTTTTCTAACACCTGAGAGTGGTCACCTCAGTTATTTTAGCCCTTTTCGTGATTGTTAACAGGGAGGTGAGTTCACTACTAGTGACTCCATTGTCGCCTGCAGTGGATCTCTATGCTTCTTAAGCTGAAATTGATAGTGTCCGTTCTGAGCCATTTAAAGAAAACTTAAATGTTGTCTGGGGTCAGTTACTTGGAGCTTAAACAAATTATAAGTGTTATAGTTAGCCTTTTAATTTCAGGCTTTTGTGTTAAACTAAATTAAGCAAGACTGTTTACAGTCTTTTATATAATCAGACATGGTGGGGCAAAAGTAGGTTTAGAGTTTTTTGTATGGAAAATAATACAATCTAAACTAATAAAAGCGAAATATTAAAATTAACCGTTTCTCCGAGACAGGGTAAGCCACGCCCACCAGCCAATCAGAGTGGCTGTATGCAAATTAGCCCAGCCAACATGGCGGC
>PVJC01019764.1:0-29879 GCA_004026665.1 Murina feae | reverse complement strand
ATCGGAGCTGAGCTGAAGGGCACAGCTTCACTTTCGCTCCTGCCGCAATGGAAAGGGCTGTTTACTCAGGCCCGGGAGTGGCGGCCGCCATGTTGGCTGGGCTAATTTGCATACAGCCGCTCTGATTGGCTGGTGGGCGTGGCTTACCCTGTCTCGGAGAAACGGTTAATTTTAATATTTCGCTTTTATTAGTTTAGATGATTGACATATGCCATCATATGTATATAAGGTATAAAATGTGTTGATTTCATACACTTATATATTGTGAAATGATTACCTTCCTTAGTGTGATAGCTAACACTTCCATGTCACATAACTACTATTTATTTTTTGTGGTGCGAATACAAGACCTACTACTCTCTTTCCAGTATATACTATAGTATTTTTAACTATAATCACCATGATGTACATTAGCTCCCCAGAGCTTACTCATCTGAAAACTGGAAGTCTGTACTCCTTAATCAACCCATATTTTCATAAATCTTTGCATGCAAACTAAAACGAGATTTGAAACCAAAACAATAATTTTATCTGTAAAAAAAGCGTTGAGAGCAGGGCCAAGCAAGCAGCTTGAGAAGCACATCCAGCCTGCGTCTTTGCAAATAAAGTTTTACTGGGATGCTGCCATGGACATTCATTAGTGTATTGTCTGCTTTCATGCTGCAACAGCAGAGCTGAGTAGCTGTGACAGAGACCCTATACCGTATGGTCCACAAAACCTTACACTACAATCAAGTTTGCCAGCCCTGAATTAGATTCACTTTTACAGGGAAATGTGATGTTTGGTAACATCATGAGTGCGTCTGAGGTCACTGTCAGTTAACTGTAAGCAAACTAGACTCAAACTTGGGAAGGGCAGCAGATACGTCTGTCTTGTTCATAGCTGCATGTTATTCATAGCACAGGGCTTAGGGCAGAAGGGATGCCTGATGAATGTTTGCTGAGGGAAGAAATGAACGTTTCCCTTTGCAGAGCACGTGTACATTAACAGACAGCCTCAGACCCAGCACCTTCTCCAAACGAACTTTCCTTTAAAGGAGGGGTGGGGAATCATTTTTCTGCCAAGGTCCATTTGGATCTTTATAACATCACTAGAGGCTTGATGCATGGAATTCATGCAAGAGTAGGCCTTCCTTCCCCTGGCTGCCGGCACTGCCTTCCCTCTGGCTCCCTGGACCTGGGCTTCCCTCTGGCTGCTGGCAGGCACCGGGACCCAGGCTTCCCTCACAGCCCCAGCTTCATCCAGAAGGTAATCCAGAAGGATGTCTGGTCTAATTAGCATGTTACGCTTTTATTATTATAAATTGGCAGGCCACACAAGATCATCAACTTAAAATTTAGCCTTCTATATTTGGTGAAACATTTAATTAACTCACCCCTAATGCCTTGGCAGGGCCAGACCAGGTGATTTCTCAGGCCTTATATGGCTCAAGGGCCAAACATTGCCCACTCCTGCTTTAAAGAAATGTAAAACATCTATATATCATGGAATTTTATTGCATTTGTCCATTCATGGTTTTGTTTGGAATTTTATTCTTTATCATTCTTCTTTATTTGAAAACTAGAGGCCAGGTGCACAAAAATTTGTGCACTCGGGGGTGGAGGGGGTCCCTCAGCACAGCCTGTGCCCTCTTGCACAGTGGGACCCCTTGGGGGATGTCCACCTGCTGGCATGCCTGGCCAGCCTGGATGAGGAGCTGATGGTCATTTCAGGTTGCCCACAGCCCCTTCAGGGTTCGGGTCCCTACTGAGGTGCCTGGCCAGCCTGGGTGAGTGGCAGAGGGCCATTTCAGGCTTTTCACAGCCCCTTCAGGGTTCAGGTCCCTACTGGGGTGCCTGGCCAGCCTGGGTGAGGGGCAGAGGGCCATTTCAGGCTGCCCACAGCCCCTTCAGGGTTCAGGATTTATTTAACTTCTATAATTGAAACTTTGTAGCCTTGAGTAGAGCTCAGGGCCCATAAAGCCCTGGATTCCTCCATTGCCCGGAGCAACTCCAGCTCTGTGGCTGCCGCCATCTTAGTTGAGTTAATTTGAAGATCTGCTCCTGATTGCTTGGTGGGCCTGGCTTGTGGGCATAGCTTGTGTGGTGCAACAGAGTGAGGGTCAATTTGCATATTATACTTTTAGTAGATTAGATTCTGATTAAAACTGTTTGCAGAAGAGAAAGGAGCAATTGGCAGTTTACTGTGGAGGGAGTGGATTTATCATCCAGCCTCTCTTCTCTAGTTATGTTTCCAAGTGTGTCTGGAATATTGACTTAGTGTATGAAGACTAAACCCAGGCTTGCCCAGGAGGTATATCAGTGGTTCTGACCCTCAGGCTGGACTGTGTGCCTGAGCCATTTGCCAGGTCTTTCTCAGACTTTGCTGTAAAAAGGGTGAATTCTCACTGCAGTCACATGATCTAGGTTCCATCTATGCAGGTTGGAAAAGAAGGTCAAAATATCCACTTTAGAGAAAACAGTCTTCTGAGGCATTCATTCATTCAACAAATATTTAGTGACTCCCTTTTCTGCGACAAGCGTTCTTGTAGGTTCAGAAGATACAGCAGTGAACAAAAGAGACTAAATTTTGCCTTTGTGAACATTCTGGTGTGTGTGGGTGTATATATGTGTGTGTGTGTGTGTGTGTGTGTGTGTGTGTGTGTGTGTGTGTGTGTAAAAGAGGGAGAAAGGTAACATTTTTTTTGTCTACAGTAAGCAAAATATACAGTATGTCAGATAATAAATTCTATGGATAAAAATTAAGCAAGGAAAGGTGATAGAGGATTCTAGGTTCCTAATGGGGGAAATTTTGAGGAGAATATCTCTTGAAGTATTTGAAATATCTATTGATAATCTGAAGTTGTATATAACTATTGACTTATGGTATTGGGTAAATAAATGAACTCTTTCCTTTTTTAACATTATAAGAAGAAACATCATCATTGCACTAGAAAAAAAATAGTTGGCTATTTGAACCTCACTTCAGGGAGGAAAGAGGAAAAGTCATTTATTGAAAACTCAGATTTGCTGGAGCTCAAAATTGTAAGTGCTGTTATAGTGGCAATTCATCTCCTGCCTTGAACTTCTTGTATGCACCTTTGATATAACACAATGGGCCAAGTGGAAGTTATACCCTGGTCCCATAAAATCAGGAAACAGAACACAGAAGTTGCCTGATGCTGGCTATTTAGAGATAGTCTAGCCCCGCGATTCTCAACCTGTGGGTTGAGCTACCTTTGGCGGTCGAACGACCCTTTCACAGGGGTCACCTAAGACCATCCTGCATATCAGATATTTACATTACAATTCATAACAGTAGCAACATTATAGCTATGAAGTAGCAATGAAAATAATTTTATGGTTGGGTCACAACATGAGGAACTGTATGTAAAGGGCCAGAGGGTTGAGAACCACTGGGCTAGACTATCTCCAAATAGCTAAACTGATGTAGACATTTTCTTATCAGGACCAGAAACCTGTGTGAGCCAGAGCACTATCCTTTCACACTCTCTTCATTCCATTAGGAATTTTCCAAGCAGATGGAAGGACCCAGTGCTTCGGAAATCCTGACCTAAGTGGTTAGGTGGCCACATATGAAAACATTCTTTCACAGTTGCCGAGGTCCATGGGGCCAAGCTTTGCAAGAAAGCTTATCAGAAAGAAGGAGACTTTGAACATACTGAAATTCATGAAAAATAATCTTCTTGAAAACTTAATTGGTTTGGCCAATTTGATTGAATCTTTCAGAAAACCACTTCCGGGAGCAACCGTACAGAGATGAGTACAGAGCATAAACATCTAACTACCATCTCCCCTGCTCTGAATAATGAGAGGAGCCTCCAGTGCCAGCTGAAATGAAACCTAAACTTCCATCTTTCGCAAAGTGGGAAGGAGCTATATGGCCTACTCCCCAATCCAAGAACCCCAAGTGTTGCGCTGAATGGGAGTGGAGGTGAGATCAGAGAAGGGTGTTCCTGGGGGTTCTCAACAGGATTGGGGATAACTGGCTCCCACAGTTCTCTTGGGAGCCAGTTGAATATTTGGTTTCTACAGCCCCTTTCCGGGCCTGTTCTCCACCTCCCCCATTTGCACCAGAGCCAACAAGTCTTCACAGTGTGGGGGTAGGAGCTAGACTTTCCCAGGCTTGGGACACAGTCCAGAAGTGAACAAGAGTAACTTCGGAATTTCCTGCAGTCTCTGCATTCAGGGTTTCTCCAGCTCAGCTGGTCCCACCAATAGCCTTCAGAGCCCTCTGAATACCCATCCTGGTCCCTGCTGTTCTCCCATGGATTATTGCCTTTTCCCACACTGAAGGCAGGGGAAAAAAAATTCTTTTTATTCCTAGCTTCTTGCTTTCTTCATTTCACCTCATTCTCACTCCAAGTTTGAACACAAGTTACCTAAAATTGTTCTTAAGATCTTAAAGATGTATACCAACAACATCCACCCTGCAGTCCCCCAGTTAAACATTTGGATGTGACCCTGAGAGGGTCATTTGGGCTACATCTGCCCTGTTTGGGAACAGCAATAACTCCAGCCTTCCTCTTGTACTTGTGCCAAGACATACTGTATTGAAGAAGGGCTGAAATTCCCCATGGCATTTTCTTTCTGATGTTTTAAATATTTGCTTATTTTTCCCACAGGAAACTTTACAGTTAGTATGCATTCCTAAATCAATCATTATGTTTCCCATTGTTGCCCTCCTTAGTAAGTCCTTGGGCAGCTCATTATGGATATTTTCCTAATTTTTTTACTGGAAAGGGTACGGAGCCCTCCCTGCGGGGGTCTGCCTAGGGCCGGACAGTAGTGTGTGGGTTCTTGACTTCATGCAGGAAAGATTTCACAACACAAGTCCAGGTGATTTCGAAAGTATGTTTATTAAAGCTGGGGATAGTGAAACAAGGAAGAGTTCAGAATAGAGAAGCAACAGGCGCGAGGCTTGACAGAGCTGGGAACCCAGAGAAAAGGGATCCTGAAGATAGGTTCAGGGGCGTAGCCCAGGGCCAGCTGCCACTGCCCATTGCTCCCCTGATTGCAAGTCTCATGAGACACTTAGAGTTTAGGAGATGCACCCCTGTAGGGGAAGAAGAAGGGGACAGGAAAGAAGAGATGGAAAGGGAAGGTGAGGTTGTGTGCTCCTGGGAGGGAGAGCATGTGCTGGGTTCTTTGTTTTGAGGGTTTTTAAAGGCTGGGAGTTTGGGGGCGGTCTTGGGAGGAGATATAAATAGAATATTTACCAGTTTTTCCAGGTATGCCCTTTCCTTTTCCAGGGATGTGGTTTCCACTGATTGGTTGGCACTAGGGTAGAGGGTCATTAGTCATTGCAACTGGTCCTGGCATTGCCTACCTGGTTTTGCTACTTTTCTGGGCCCGGAGCTTAAATACAACTGAGGTCTAGGTGTTATTTTGTGACCAGCCATATGCAAGGGGAGGAAAGGCCAGCCTGAGGCAAAGCCCATTACCAGATTTGTCCGTTGCTAGGCACCCAGGCCTTTCTGCCCTGGGGACTCTCTATATCTGACTGTCAATTTGTTCAGCTATCTGTCTGTTTCCTCATTCCACTTGCCAAGGAATTTCTCCAGCTTCTTAATATCCTTCCCCACTTTGACACCTCATAGCAGTGCAAGACATTTTCCTTCGCACCACATGGTTTCATCAATGGCAGCCCGTTTCCTTATTTGCTCAGTAAATTTCAGCTACTGCCTGGTTCAGGACTCCTCTTCACACATAAGAAGCAACTCCTTTTTTTTTTTTTTTTCAATCTTTCCTAGGTTCAAACTCATCATTTTCTCTTAACAAGAGCTCCAAGAGCTCCTTGTGGGGCTGATCATGTAATACAGCTTGTCTCCCATCCCGCCTCAAACTCTTCCCTCACCCTCACCCTCACCCCCACCTCCGAAATTCTTAAAGCCAATAACAGTTTACCAGATTGTGTTTCCTAGTTATACATGAAATACAGCAACAAAAGGAAATAGGGACTCTATGGAGATGAACTAGAGGTGGCGAATACCCGCAGAAAATGGTTCTGGTTAGAATACTCCCGAGGATCATTTTATAGTGTTTATTCTTCATTTTGGGGGGATGAGAGGACGAGTCAGAAAATATAACCAACTAATTTATATCTTCCCTGTCAGCCATCAGAATCATCCAATGAAACATATCTATCTGAGCTACAGTTCTTAGCTTCACATTGTCATGCAGACCTGTGAGCGGGACAGATAACTGGAACAGAGTGTAGCAGCAAGAAAGCCCTTTGTTTTGAGGAGCCTGTGGAGGTTTAGAAAGAGCCACCCCAAGATGTGCTTCTGTGGTGTGCAGATTACTTTGAGCTAAAGGCAGTATTAGCTTCAGGCTTCAAAAGAAATTTCTGCCCCCACCCCCCATAACTACCTAGAAGAGCATGAATTAGGAGACTTGCCCAGAATAAGAGATGATCAGATATAACTTCTTTTGACCTATCTATAGGGTAGGATAGCCCTAGCCGGTTTTGTTCAGTAGATAGCACACCCTCCCTGCAGACTGAAGAGTTCCAGGTTTGATTCCAGTCAAGGGTACTACCTTGGTTGGGGGCTTGATACTGGCCCTGGTCAGGGTGTGTGTGGGAGGCAACCAATGGATATGTTACTCTCACATTGATGTTTCTCTCTCTCCCTTTCTCTTCAACTCTCTCTAAAAATCAATGGAAAAATATCCTTGAGTGAGGATTAACAACAAAAATTATAGGGCAGGACAAACTTCTATTCACTGTACTAGACATCTGCTCTTCTTATCATCCTGCAATGCAATGACCCTTTGAAGCCCCAAGCTTCCTTACCTCATCCTTAGTTCAGAATGACTTATATACCTCAACCTCCCTTTATCTCTCAGAACCTCTCCTGCATGTGGGGTCTCTGACTCTCTCATGTGTTTGGGGTTCCCATACATATGTATGTATTAAGCTTGGTTATTTTCCCTTGCTAATCTATCTCACGTCCAGGTGATTATTAGATCAGCCAGAAGAACCTTGAGGTTGTTTCTCCCTCACAAGCCTAAGGCCCAGAGTCCATCCTGGAATCTTGGAGAGATTGTCAACAGATTCTTTTCTTTTTTTTAAATACTCACCCAAGAATTGTTTGTTTGTTTGTTTGTTTGTTTGTTTTGAGAGCATGAAAAGAGGGAGGAGGAGGAGGGGAGAGAGAAACATTCATGTGAGAGAGACACAGACTGGTTGCCTTTCACACACAGCGGGGGCGGGGAGTGAACCTGCAACTGAGGTATGTGCCCTTTATCCGGAACTGAACCTGCAGCCCTTCGGTCTGTGGGCCAATGCTCAACAGATTTTTGTCCAGGACCCAAGAGCTTCTTAAACCATGTGGAGATGTGGTGGTCAGCATCTCTTCCCCATTTATGGCTGTTTCCGTTTAAGGTGAGAGTGGAACTCCAGGTTAGAAGGTGGATGATTTTAGTGCTTCAGAAGCACTTCTTATGGTTGGATCTAAACTGAGATTCTGTGAGTACTTATAGAGAATCTACTCTGTGCATGCCACTCTACTAGAGGTGGCCACGTCATTGCATGACTCTTGGGGGAGCCATTTCAACCTGATCTCTATGAAGGCCTCCTCAGGACTATGCTGTTCAAAGTCTGCACAGCTATATGCAGTGACCGTCATGCTAGAGGCTGCATGTGTCAAAGTCTGAGGAGAACTCTGCCCGCAAAGAGCTTGTGGTTCGGGGGAGGAAAAGATTGCACAGAAGCAATGGTAATATAAGGTAAAGTACGCTCTGTAGCAAAATGGAAGTAAGCAAAAATGAACTCAGAGTTGCAAGATTTCAGGAATGGGCTAAGGAAGAGGAACAGAGAGGAGAAGCAGCTGGATTATTTCATAAGAGCCTCCTACCTGATCTTAAAGTGGTATGCCATCAAGAACTGTGCTTTAGGGCTCTGGCCAGCTGATACAGTTGGTAGGAATGTCATCGTACACCAAAAGGTTGCGGGTTCCATCCCTGGTCAGAGTACATATCTGTTATGAGTGCAATCCCCAGTCAACCAATCAATGTTTATCACTCACTTTGATCTCTTTCTCTCTCTCTCTCTCTCTCTCTCTCTCTCTCTCTCTCTCTCTCCTTTCCTCTCTAAGAAATGAATAAACATATCATTGGGAGAGGATAAAATAAAATGTGCTTTAGGAAGATTTACACTGACAAGAAAAATTGACAAATTTTTTAGGAGATAAGAAGTCAGGTAGAAAGACATTTCAAATAATTTAGGTAAAAAATAAGGGAATTTGAACTAGTATGCTAACAGTCAAATAGAAGAAAGGGGATGAATTTGGGAGATGTTTTGAAGTTCATAAAATTCATTTTGATTAACCTTGAAATTAAAGGTAAGACAACTAGTGCCTTGGCCTGTGTGGCTTAGTTCGTTTGACATTGTCCCTTGCACCAAAAGATTTGTGGCTCAATCCCCAGTCAGGGCACATACCCAGGCTTGATCCCCAGGAGCATGGCACGTGCAAGAGGCAGCTGATCAACATTTCTCTCTTACATCAATATATTTTGTTCTCCCTTTCCTGTCTTCACTCTCTCAAATTTATTTTTAAAATCTTTTTTTTGAAGTGAGAAAACTAGTAAGAAACAAAGTACTTGTGAACCCCAACTTTAATGACAAGAAATAATATAGTTAAACATATTAGATTGAATAATAAGAAACTTCCATTTTGTAGTTAACAAAAAAGGTTGACTATCAGTAATTTAATGAAATTCAAACTTACTTTACAAGAGGTACCCCTAAATATCCCATGGTAGAAAAGTGGAGTCCCAAACACAATAACATTAAAAGAAATAAAAATTAACCATAAAGACAAGAGCATAAAGTCATTTATTTAGCAGTGGGACAAGTGAAGGCATGCTTTAGAGTCAGACACAGTTGTTAAAGGAGATTGCCTAGTACACAATCTCCAGGTTGCTTTCAGCCTGAAGCAAAATTCCAGAAAAAAGTGGTTAGGTCAGTGACAGCCCAATACTTCCTTTGGAATTAAAGAAAGATATTGTAACTTTCTTCAATTTACAAACTCCTGTCTATCTTCCTCTGGGGGGTTTCTTAACAGATTTGTTCCAGAGTTATTGGCAAAGATAAAAATACTTCCAATAAAATTTTCCCTAAGTCCATTTTCCACCTCTGCTTCCTTCCTTCACCATAATACACTCTGAAGACAGAGTTTAGGGACAAATAGAGAAAGCTTAACAAGAAAACTTAAATCTGTTAAGCAAAACTTTAAGCAAACCTTTCGTTGCATGAGGATGTCATTCGGTCACCTAGTAAACGTTAATGATTAACCAAGAGTGAACTCTGTGAATTGCATTCAGACTTACGCAAGTTGTCCAACCCCCATAATTTTTATTTCCAAATTCTGCACCACATCAATGTGCTTCCAAACTTTTGTTTCCACTGCTTCCTTTTCCTAGAAAGCTCTCTTTCCTCCCTATTTCTTATTGCCTATGAATGCCAACTCACCACTCAACTCTTGACCTTGGTCCCACTCCCTAGGAACTTATAAAACACTTAGTCAGTTCATGCTTTTGTTTCCATTGTATTAAGTTTGTTTGTCTACCAATCTAAGTTTAGTTTTCACTCTTAGATTCAATCAAGAAAGGTAAGCACAAAAATGCATGATCCGTGTTGAGCAGTAAAACAAAGGAAAATAAATTTTGAGGTTGGATGCTGATCCTATGCTGCATTTGTGTCATAACACCAAAAAACATGCAGAGAGTATGCAAATAATAAAACATACACACACACACACACACACACACACAATGTATAAGAAATGTTCGCAGAGGCACAGAAAATATTTGAAGGGATACCCATTGGTTTCCCCTAGGAAATAAAATTGAGGGTGATGGGAAGATTAGAAACTTTCACAATACTATTTTATTATTCTTTCACTGCTTGGTTTTATTTTAAACCGAATTCTTTTTTAAAATATATTTTTAATTACATAAAGTATTACAAAGATTAGTACAAATATCTCTTTTTTCCCCCTGCCCCTCCCCCAGCTTCCCCTACCCCCCAGTGATTTGTGTCCATTGGTTATGCTTAAATGCATGCATAAAAGTCCTTTGGTTGATATATTCCCTCCCCTTCTCCCCAAGCCTCCCCATCCTTGTTGCTTTAATTTGACAGATTGTTTGATGCTGTTCTGCCTCTGGATGTAACTTTTTTTTTTTAATAAACGCAATTCTTTTACTAAATTAAAAAAAAATACTTCTTTCTTACTGGACCTCAGAGAACTTTGGTTCATTCAAGTTCAGCATCAAAGGGGCTATACATCCCAGGAGCCCACAACACCCACTCCCCAAATGAGATATGTCTTCAGGCATGTTCCCTATTGTTTTCCATGGTAACTTCTTCTGGGCCAAACACAGACACAGTCAGGAGGCTATACTCTACAGTCGTGGGTACTGATAATTTGAGGTAAACGAGGCAGCCTTTTAGTTAAGTTTTGTAGTGACAGAAAGGGATTGTTGCCCAAGGAAAATATAGACATTTTAAATGCAATATTTGGCATCGTTGAACTAAGAATTAAGTAGCTATTTCTTCACTGGGCACATAAACATTTTGGTCTTACTGCAGTCTCCTTGCCTCTCACTTTTTCCATCTCTCCTCCCTTTCTAGCTAACAGTTGTCATCAAAGTCCTATTTCATTAAACTTTCTATCTCCTAAAAGTAGATTAACCTCGAAATATGCAAAAAAAAATTTTTATTAGGAAGACCCTGCTTAACAAAGGACCAGGTAGCCAGGGTTTTTTCTGTAGCAACCAACAAAGAATCAGTTAAGTCAGCATCTGATTCCTCAGCAGCTCCTAACCACATCAATCAGGGTCCATTCAAAGTTGGGATCAGTGAAATGGAGGGAAGATCTTCCTAAAACAACAACATAACAATGAACATGAATCAAGTATCTTCTCTGCACCAGACCTTCATTTAGCCTTCACAATAACCCTATGAGGTTGTAATAGGAAAAAAATTGTTCTGATCCTGTATGATGTAATTTATAGCCTCCTTCTGAAAAGAAATTAGGACTTTACCAAATGTTTAAGCAGTTTTCTGCTTAGCTTTAATGGGATTAAGACTTTCTCTCATAAATCATTACCCATCCCACAGCTGATTAATCAGTCAAGAGCCTAGTGACTGTTTCTAATGACTTACTTTTTTTCAAAGAATCCATCTAAGAAGGATAATCTACTACTGTCTTCTTCTGTAAAACATCTTTACCAAAAGTGGATCTTCCTTGGCCTATAAGAGGATATTTTCCCCTTGCTGCAAGATTTTCATGAAATTTTGACACATACTCATAACGGAATTGCCTAAAAAAAATATTTTTAACTAAGTAGATGCTACTATTTCCCCCGTAACAACATAATGAGCAGTCCTAGAGCCAGGAGTGAAGGGCGATCTGTCGGACTCTGAAACACAGGCGTTTCACTAGTCTATTTTACCTCCTCACCAACTAAATTGGCTTCTTACTTCCTTCAGTTTTCATTCCACAAAGTTTGTGGCTGTCAATCCCACTTGACCACGAAAACCTTTCTCTAAAAGTCTCATCAGTCAGAATGTCAAGCAAGCCCTGATAAAGCCAAACTCTAATTTTCTAATTTTGACTCTGTTGATAAAAATCTCTAAATGGGGAGAGAGCTGGGTTTGCAGACTTACTCTGTGTCTCTGTGGTTTATCTTTCCCTGGCGGTTCTCTTTTACCTCCATCACTGTCCCTACCACCATTGCACTGGCTTAAGACATGTATAGGTCCCCCTTTAATGTCATTGGTTCAATAGAGGCTCAGAATCTCATGTCCTTATCACAGCTGAGAGCTGGCCATGAACATTTAACTCAACACTGGGGAGAATGAAGCAAACACAGAAAGCAAGCAGCAGGTAGATGATATACCCTATAAATTACAGGAGCTCACAGTTTAGGGTTATTTGTAAGTGCCTATACTAATTAGAGTGCCCTACAGGCCCACTAACAGAGATCATCATAACCTATCATCCAGAAGTATCCTGGGTATGTCCCAAGTCTTTAAATTATATACTTAAGATGGTTAGGTCACAAGGCCTTGCTTTTCTGCCTAAGAATTGCCTTCAGAGCTCCACTTTCTGTTTAATCTATATCAAACAGTAATATGCAATCAACATACACAGGAACTCTTCAGGCTAGACTTCAAATAAGTACAAGAGACTGTCCTAAAACATATTTCTCCCCTGTTCAGAAATGCCTATCATTAGCTATTCCTTCATTCATTCAACCAGAAAACTCACCACATTCTCATTCTCATCTTTGTCTTTGATCTTGCTAGTCTTCTTTCTGAAACGTCCTACTCCCCACTTTTTCTGAATGACTCCTTCTCATCATTTAGGTCTCAACATAAATGCTCCTTCCTCCAGGAAGCCTTCTCAGATACCTCATAATCCCTTGTACTTCACCTGCTATAGTGCCTTAATCTCTTTATTTTAATCCCCTCTTTATTTGTTCTTTATTACTAGACTCATACCAACCTCCATGAGTTTCAGAATAGGGTCTACTCAGCCATCATCCAGTTCCTGGTTTAAATAGTGTTCGGTTGTCCTAGCTGGTTTGGCTCAGTGGAAAGAGCATCAGCCTGCAGACTGAAGGGTCCCAGGTTTGATTCCAATCAAGGGCACATGCCTGGGTTGTGGGCTCAATCTTCAGTGGGGGACGTGCAGTTGGCAGCCAATCAATGATTCTTTCTCATCATTGATGTTTCTATCTCTCCCTCTCCCTTCCTCTCTGAAATCATTTTATTTATATATATATAGTGTTAGGTAAATATTTGTTAAATTAACCGTATAGCATAATACATTGCATATGAAGAGGTTTTGGTTAGATAACAAAATGCTCAATTGGATTGTTGCTATTTGAGGTTGTTACATCTTCAGGTAGAAAGAGCTTCAACTTATACAATAGATTTATATAGAATTATATAATAATTGGAAGGCAGTTTCCTCTCTTTTACTCTAAAAGGGAGGAATCTGGAATGTATTGGTTTACTTCCCTACCCTGATTATGCCATCTTTCCATGAGACTATTTATTTTATTAAATTGAGGGTGTTAATTAATGAATGGAATAGTGAAGCCGGTAATAAGACCCTACATTTTACTTCTGACTCTACTACAATCTTGGGCAAATCAATTATCAATCTTCCAAATCTGTTCATGGTTAGGATGTTAAGTGATCAGCAATTCTTAGAAATGCTTAGGCAGTGACTGTAATTCTCAATTACATATAATATTCCCATTTCAGACATGGTTATATAACAGAGAGATACCCAACCTTATTAAAATGCCATTTTGGAAAGTGTTGTAGGCTGTGAATTGAACATCAGACCACTTTCATTCATCTGGCACTTAAGCAGAAAGTGTTACTTTCAAGCCTAAGATCAATTCAAAGAAAACTCTTAGTTATGGGGAATGTTAAAGCTGTAAGTTCTCCTGTATGTGGGTCAAGTTCTGATTAGCTTAGCTTTTGAGCTGAGCTGTGATTTTCAATAAGACAACAGCTGTGGCACTTCTTTTTTGAGCAGGAGCAATTGAATGAGGCTACATATCACCTTCTACAGAATTCTATTAACCCAGAGTGGAAGGTGTGATGGAACTGTGGACAACCTATTGTAAACAAATTATTCTGGTCTATAAGTGTCAGCTCCCTTTAGAGAAAACAAGCCCAATGGTTAGGAGTTTTTCTTTTTTCTTTTCTTTTCTTTTCTTTTCTTTTTAAGGAAGCCACATAGCCATTACCCCTTACATTGAAAAAGTATACATGAATGATTGATTTTTTTTCCTCTTTACATTTGTTGCTTATAGTATATTTCTAATCTACTAATAGTACAGGACTTATTGAATGCTGTTTTGATTAACCAAGAGATTCTTTTCTATAAGAAACACAATTCTAATGTTTTTAATTGAATTTATTGGGGCTACACTGGTTAATAAAATTCTATAGGCTTAAGGTGTACAACTCCATAATACAATATACAGATGATGTATTATAGAATTATACACCTTAAACCTGGTCTGTAGGAATTGGCATCTTTCTGTTCAGGTATTCCCATATGTGACATTTCCTCATGCCATCTATCTTGGGATTTTCTTTCTAAAAGTAATAACAGCGCTTTGACTTTTAGGGACGTCCAACACACTTCCTCCAAATACCAACAGCATTTAAATTCAGGGTTTTACTCCTTTCGCTCTCTCCTTTTCTTTCTTCTTTCAGCCTCTCCTTTCCATCCCCTCCTTTTTTTCTCTTTTCTCTTTCTTCTTTCTTGTCCTTTTTTCCTATTGTTATTAAAAAATTAATGAATGGGCAATGGATATAAATAGATACTTTTCGAAAGAAGATGTAAGGAAGGCCAAAAGACATATTAAACATGCTCACTAATCATCCTAGAGATGCAAATCAAAACAACAATGAGGTACCATCTCACACCTGTCAGAATGGCTATCATCAACAAATCAACAAATGACAAGTGCTGGAGAGGATGTGGAGAAAAGGGAAACCTCATGCATTGCTGGTGGGAATGCAGACTGGTGCAGCCACTGTGGAGAACAGTATGGAGTTTCCTCAAAACACTAAAAATGGAAATCTCATTTGACCCAGTGATCCCACTTCTAGGAATATATCCCAAGAAACCAGAAACACCAATAAGAAAGGACATATGCACCCCTATGTTCATAGCACACAATTTACAATACCTAAGATTTGGAATCAGCCTAAGCGCCCATCAGCAGATGAGTGGATTAAAAAACTTTGCCACATCTATGCAATGGAATACTATGCCACAGTAAAAAGGAAGGAACTCCTACCATTTGCAATAGCATGGATGGACTGGGAGAGCATTATGCTAAGTGAAATAAGTCAGTCAGAGAAAGATAAATATCACATGATCTCACTTATTTGTGGATTATAATGAACAACATAAACTGATGAACAGATACTGATGTAGAGACACAGAAGCATTGATCAGATGTTCACACCTCAGAGGGAAGGCAGGGAAGGGTGGGGGAAAGGGGGAGAGATCAACCAAAGGACTTGTATGCACGCATAAGCGATGGACTTAGACAACAGAGGGTGAGGGAACAATGGGGGGATAAAGACACATTTGTAATATCTTAATAAAAATTAAAAAAAACTTAATGACACTTTTGGTCATTCTTGAAAACAAACAAAATAATCTTCAATACATCCACAAGCTGGCAAAAGAGTAAGGAATCTTCTGAATAAAACTTAAGTAATGACAGGTATCCAGAAACAAAAGCAGATAGCTCTTGCATTGAGCATGTTTGTCATGAACTTGAGACTTGTTGTTTAAGGTCTTGCGGGGTTTAGAAGTAAGGAGGCAAGGACCAGGGCTCATTCAAGATGTCACTTAATAATAATAATAACAAATAAAATAATAATAAACTTCCATAAATTCTGGAGCCCAGAGGCTATCCTCTAAAGGTATAACCTGGAAATAAACTTACTCTATGCCCCTTTCCTAAGGGAACAGTGAGGACAAGTACTGCCTGAACCTTTGTCATTGAGAAGAAGAGAAAATCCTCCCCTGAAATTTTGTAACCATGTGTAGCCTTCATATGGTTTGCAACCCAAATTCACACTAGCTGAGCTGTCAAAAAAAAAAAAGAAAAGAAAAGAAAACCAAAAAAAAATGTAATTTAAAGTGATTTTAGAATGGTGGTAGTACAACTTGCCTAGCAGAACCAAATATAGTTCATTCTAGAAACAGAAGGTAAAATTTGGCCCAAGAGAGAATAGTGAATTAGTAGAGTTGGATAAAATATTGAGAATGAAGCACAGAGAGATAAAGAGATGGAAAATATGAAAGCTTCATAATCACAAAAGTAGAACGATAAACACTAATAAGGTCTAAGTGAAGGCCAGAAGGAGAAAGCAAGAGAATCAGGCAGAAACAATATTTGAAGAGAGAATAGCTAAGATATTTTGAAAACATCCATCAAGGGATTTTTTTAAAAAAAGCAACTTTAACTATAAAGCAGGATAAATACAAAGAAATCCAGTCCTAAACACAGCAAAATGAAAACTGTAAAACTATGAGAAGATGCTAAAAGTCTCCACAGAGAAAAGAGACATAGTCTTCCAATGAGTGCAGCTTAATTGCATAGTTCACTTCTTAATGGCAACAATGGCAGTCTGAAAACAACAGATATGCTCAATGTACTGAGAGGAAACAAATGCCATTGTAGAAGTCAGAATCCAGCAATACCAACTCTCAAGAATGAGGGCAAAATAGATATTTTCAAACAACCAAAAACAGAGTTTGCAATGTTTAGAGCTCAGTAAGGAAATTTTAGAGTATATATTTCAGGCCAAACAAAATGATTCTATATGGAAGAGAAAGTAAATAGAAGAATTAAAAAGCAAATGATGTGGCAAATGTGAGTGAATCAAAACTAATGTTGACTGAATAGAACGTAATTAAAATATCTTGTGCAGTAAGACAAACATGATAAAACAAAAAAGCATGGCAATAACATAAGTTGGAAGTGAATAGCAGTCTAAGTTTCTTGCTTTTGGGGAGAAGGATAAAAATATTTACTTTAGAACAGATTGTATATAACTTTCAAAATGGAAGAAGAGAAAGACAGGTGGAGAAAATAAAAGAAGGTAAGAAAAGAGAAGAAAGGAAGCTTAGAATAGGGAGGATAAAAAGCACTAAATTTCCTGTTAAAAATAAATCTAATTTATCAATCCAGTAGTTGTAACAAATATAAATGGACCTAATTATTTAGTTATGAGACAGAAAATGATCAGACTGGGTTTGTAAGACATACCAGTAGTTGTATACTTTTTACAGAGGTGTTCTGAGATACTTACATCATTAAGATTGAACACAAGCAGATGGAAAAAGATAAAGCCATATAGACATTAACTGAGCGAAAACTGGTGTAGTTGTATCAGCCAAAATAGATTTGCTAGGCAGGCAACAATTAGTGTGTTGACAGGCAGGTGAGCTTCCTTTTTCTCAGTGAAAAGTCAGTAGAAAGCTTCACATCCATGGCATGTGCTAAATATCTTCTTCTTTATTCTTTGAAAACTTCAGACACTATTTATCCCTCAGAAAAGCCAACAAATCTCTCTCTCTCTCTCTCTCTCTCTCTCTCTCTCTCTCTCTCTCTCTCTCTCTCTCTCTCTCTCTCCTTTAACTATAAAGCAGGGTAAATACAAAGAAATCCACTCCTAGATACAGCAAACTGAAATACTATGGGAAGATGCTCTGCAACTGTTTTTAATTCTCTTTTTTCTTTTCTTTTAAAAATTTTGTTAGCATTTACCCTGGAGAAAAGTCTTGTATGCTGAAAACAAGTTGTCTTGTCTCTTCTATATACTGCTTAAATCTATAATCAATTGGCTTTGTGAAACTCAGTATCACTTACTGATTCCATTTCTGTGCCTAATTTATTTTAACAGTGTCATCCATGCATTTCTCTCAGTTTCCACAAGTTTTACTTAGATTCTGTGGGTTTTTCTTAAATTGAATTCCTACTGTTTGGAGTCATGGTGTTCACTCATAGTCCAACTCTCTCATTAGGGTTTAATGCATTTTCAATTAACTTTTGATTAGTTCCAAGTGGTTTCATGGTATTTTAAGCAACAACCACTGCTTCAAATAAAGCTTTTATTTTTTTTTGAACACACCATTTACCTGAAATTCTGGTTCCTTTAATCTAGCTGATTTTTGCCTTGTAATTTCACATCAACTCCATCTCATTTTTTGTTACAGTTTGGACTAATCTACTTGAACTTCTTCATTGTTTTACTCTAATTGTTCAATGGTTTAGCATATTCACTTGTTTGATCAGATAACAGATTTCTTTATCTGATTTTTATATCCTATATCATGAGATTGGTGACCCCATTCTAAGCTTTACCTAAGAGTGTATTATGCACATAGCTGACTGCCTTACTGCTGAGTCATCATTACCAAATTGGGCTTATTCAGCACTCAGTAACTCTATCAACATGTTGTTTATGAATTGGAGAATCTTGGTTCTCAGTTGCCATCAGTTGCCTGGCACTGAGTCAAGAGTCTGGAAATAATGCCATCAGCCTTGGCAAACAATTGCACCTATGAGGGAGCCCACCTCTTGCTCCTGATGTTCCTAAGTTCTGCAGAAAGAGCTTGAGTTTTACAATCAAAGGTTTTGGACTGATATTTGGATTTTGTCATAGACCAGCTAAGTGAGCATTTAACTTCTTTGAGACTCCATCTTCCCTTCAGTAACAAGGAGTTTATTATTTTCATATTTATTGCTATACAGACTAAGTGGAATAGTATAGGTAAATTTTTTGCAAATTATAATCTGATAATCTTATCCAATAAAAGAGTAATATTGAAATTGATCGTTTCTTTGGGATGCCTAAGCCACGCCCACCAGCCAATCAGAGCAGCTGTATGCATATTAACCCAGCCAAGATGGAGGATGGCAGTCATGGAGCTGAGTAAACAGGCAGCTTCCATTGCAGCAGGAGTAAAACTCTTTGCCCACCAGCCAGCTGGGCTTCTCCGGCTCCAGGCAACAACATATTTGCAACATTGTCTCAATTATAGAAGCCTCGAGCTGAAGCAAACAGCAGTCCTGGCTGCGACTACTAAGGCAACATTGTCTCAATTACAGAAGCCATGAGCTGAAGCAGACAGGAGGTTTCATTACCTGCCTAGGCTCAGCTTAAAGGAACAGTGTATCAATTATAGAAGATAAATAAACCCCAGGAACTTGCTTCCAGCCAGCCTTGCTGGGAAATTGGGTTAATGGGAGATGTGGGCAGACTGAAAGCCTGAAAACCCCACAGGGGGGCTTGGCCAGCCTGCAGACAGCCATCAGCCCTTCACCCAGGCTGGCCAGGTACCCCAGTAGGGACCCAAAACCTGAAGGGACTGTGGGCAGCCTGAAAGTCTGAAAATGGCCCTCAGGCCTGAACCTAGGCTGGCAAGGCACGCTAGCAGGTGGACATGTCCAGAGGGGTCCCAGACTGCAAGAGGGCATGGGCCGGGCTGAGGGACCTCCCGAGCGCACAGATTTTTGTGCACTGGGCCCCTAGGTAAATATAATTGGGTTAATTAAATAATCCCAATTCTATTTAAAACTAAACTTTCCTCCAAATTAAGACCCATCATATAGGACTTCCTCTGACCCTTGCAAATTTCATGGTCAATAATGGGATTTGAACCCTGGCAATGATCTGGTTCCTGGATCCAGTGGAGAACTGAGGCAAATGGTTCAACCTGTGTCAAACTGTTTGGGATATTTTAGCATGTTTTTAAGTGCAAAAGAAACGCATTCTTTCTAAACAAGAATAAATAAATAAATTAGTAAATAATAGAAATAAAGGTCTTCTAAGTTGTTTTGTTCCTAATGACTTTGGGTAAATAATTTAACCTCTTTGGACCCCAGTATTTATTTTGTGCACCGGGCCACTAGTCTTAAATAAGCTTTAATATAAACAAGCTTTAATCACAAAGATCTTTATTACAGTATTATAATAGTAAACACTAACAAAAACCTAAATGTCTAAAAATAAGAGACTGGCTAAGTAAATTATAGTAAAAAATAATAGCCATGTAAATAATGTAATATTATGGAGCATAACCAATTATATTTCAAATCAGTCTATCCAACAAACATTTATTGACTACTTCAAATTTCTAGCTCAATTCTAGCAGCTCATAATCTAGTGGACTGACAAATATAAAAGAATATTTGAAACAGAGTGTGGTAAGTGCCATAAAAACATGGAGGATGTTCAACTATCCAGGAGAGGAGAATGGGGATTTCAAGAGCTGTAGGTTCTGTGGACCCCAATATTTATTTTGTAAATAGTGTAGGAAGAAGAAGAACCAGGGAACACTTGGTTGGTAACTGCTGGTAGTGCCTAACATGCTGATTTTGTTCGATACAGTTAATTGTTTATTAGGGGGAAATTCAATGTGCAAAGGAGAGGCTTCTAATTGACTCCTGGAAGAATGATTAAGATGAAACCTAAGAGATGAAAAAGAGAACAGAATAGTGGTAGGTTAAGAAAAAGTGTTGTACATAGAAGAACTGACCTGTGCAAAGGCATAGAAGTGGAGGAAGGAAAGGAGGTGTCTGGGGCACCAAAATTAATCAAAATGGCTGACATCTAGAGAGTCAGGGTCATGAGCTAGAGAGGTTGGCCCATAAAACCTACAGCTCTTGAAAAACATACAGAATCTGGATTTCATTTTGAGGTTAATGGGAAAGCATTGGAAGTATTAGTAACCAGATTTAGGGGAAAAGATAGTGAGTGTGGTTTTAGGTATGTTGACTACAGGCAGTTAGATACAGAAGATTGGGCATCAGAAGAGAGAGCTAGACTAGACACAAGGATCTGGGAGTTATAGCATTCAGATAACTGAGGTCAAAGGGATGGATGATATTGGGAGTGGACAGTGAGTGTAAAGGGCTTCAGAGAGGGGAAAGGCAGAGAAATGGAAGTCCTCAAAGGATATCGAGGTGGGGTGGTTGGGCAGTAGGAGATAAACAAGAAGTGCAGTGTCACAAAATGCAAGGAAAATGTATCTTTCAAGAAGTGGATAAATATGTCAAGCCAATTTGAAGTGGGCATGGGTTTTAGAGCCAGGCAGACAGAGAGTCAAATTCTGGCTCTGTAACTCACTGGTTGTATGAACTTGGTTACTTATCCTCTTTGAACCTCAGTGTTCCCTTGTAAGTGGGAAGAAATATCTCCTCCACAGAGTTTTGGGAGGGTTAGAAGGGACACTGCCAGTGAAGCACACACTGGAATTCAGACACTCATCTCTCAGCACTCCCTTACTTCCTAGAACCGTAATATAGTCCTCCCAAAATATTACTTAAAAAAATAAAATATTTGGTGCAAAAAATGACTGTAAGTGCCAGTGTTATTTTTATTCTGCTCTGTGAAGACACGACAGGTCCCGACAATCTTTCCCCAAAGCCTCGTTAGAGTTTTTCCATTACTGTATTTGTGTTTGTTTTTGCTTCTTTTATTCACGTTAGGTATTCAGGAGACCAAATTGAAATGCTCGCCAAAGAGTCATCCTTTGCAGCAGTGATGACACAAATTACATTGTTCTTCGGGGTTTAAAACACCCAGTCATTAAACTTAACTATGTGAGCTCGGCAAATCTTTTCAAAAACAAAGCAGCTGTTTCCCTTTTGTTCATTTTTTTTAAGCCTTGCTCCACGGCTTAAAGATGTACACACTCCTATTGTAAACCCAGGGAAATACTGTGAAGTAGGCAAGGGCATTGAGCAGGGGAAAGGCTCACAACCATTAAAAGAGAATGAGGTTCTGAATTTTATCATCAAGCAATTCAGTATTTTCTATTCGTTAAGCAATATTATGCTGATGGTGTGTTAGGCACTATTCCAAATCTTTGTGCGTGAGAAGCTGTTTAATCCTCATAAGGTAGGTACGGTTGTTATCCCCACTTTACAGATAGGAAGACTGCAGCCTAGAAAATGTAATAACTTGCCCAAGATCACATACCTCTAACCAGCAGAGAAGGGGTCCTGGACTCAGACAAACTGGCTCCAGGGTCCATGTTTTAACAGGGTTCTTCCACCTCTCACTTACTATTTATTCTATTTTTTTTCCCATTTATTCCTTATCACATACGGAAAGTCCCTTCAACATTCCTGTTATCACAGTAAAGTCCTTACTCTCATTTTCCTCTAGCACATCATCTCCTAATTGGTCAGCACCACTTGAGTTGCCAGCCATGCTTCTCCACGGGGTATGAAGCCTGTGGAGAATTCAGCTCTGGCGAGTAATTCCTAAAACGACCGCCCGCTCAGATTATGGGCGATGTAGTTACAGCTGGGAGAGGCTTGGCAAAGAGACCACGGCCACTAAGCCACTGGTGCCCCCCACAGGGACCCTCTGCGGTCCCAGTGCTGAGTCCTTCCTGCCTATAGCATTCTCAGTTCCCAATCTGTTTGGTGTAAACATGAGTATGGGATTATGTCACTATCATCACTTGGCAATACAGAGCCTTTTGGTGAATGAGAGAGTGGTGCCCCCAGCCCTGAGCAGAGGCTTGTGAGAAGGGGTATGGTCTGTGGGCAAAGAGTATGCTCACTTTGAGTGATGAATAATCAGAAATCACCTGCTGTGACTCTGGCCCAATCACTAGTTCCTTGAAGAGCAACAGTTCAATCCAACAAAACATTGCCTGAGCATCTACTGGGGACCAGGAACTAGCCAAGGTGTAGCAGAGACAAAGAGAACTACGGCAGGCTCCCTGCTACCTGTGGTCAATGTCAACAGCCAATGTCAACACAGCATCATACAATATAATCGATGAGGGAGCTATGTCTGGTACATAAGAGAGCAGAGAGGAGAACCACCCGTCCAGAGGTGGTTACAGAAGGTGCCTGAGCACAGG
This sequence comes from Murina feae, assembly GCA_004026665.1. Lineage (NCBI taxonomy): Eukaryota > Metazoa > Chordata > Mammalia > Chiroptera > Vespertilionidae > Murina > Murina feae. The sequence goes on along the minus strand of PVJC01019764.1, from coordinate 7,431 downwards.
GCTTGGCATATGGAAGTACTCGATATATAGAATGAGTGAATCAGTGAAGCGATGAACAAAGGCATGCATGCATGTCTTTTTTTAGAAAATATTTTTAATATATTTCAGAGCAGAAGGAAGAGAGAGAAAGAGAAATAGAAACATCAAAGATGACAGCGAATCATCAATTGGCTGCTTCCTGCATTGAGCCCACAACCTAGATATGTGTCCTTGACTGAAATTAAACTCGGGACCCTTCAGTCCACAGGACAACACTCTATCCACTGAACCAAACTAGCTAGGGCTGCATGCATGTTTTAAAGAAAGAGTAGGCATTAAGAAGACAAAAAAAGGGAGAAATAGATCCCAGACAAAGAAAGTAGCATGGGAAAAGCCCAGAGACAGCAAACAGCTTTGTGTGTCTGGGGAATTTCATTTTAAATCCCAAGGAGGGAAGTGACAGCAATTGAAGTAAAAGTCAGGAGCAAGATCTTCTTCCATGATAAGGAGTGGGAACCTGACCCAGGAGAGCGCCCAGGAGATTAGTGCTTCTGGAACTTTCATGTACATGCACAATGCTTTGAGATCTGGTTCTGACTCAGGAGGTCTGGGCTGAGGACTGAGATCCCCTAGTTCTAGCAAGCTCCTAGGTAATGTTGCTGCCGGTGGTCCATGGACCACTCTGAGTAGCAAGGCATTAGGAGGTGATAGAAAGCATTGATGGATTTGAAGGAGAAAGACATGTGATTGATCTGTGGTAGATATTCAGTAAATGTTAAGTGAATAAAAATATTCAAATATATGAGTATATGAACAGTGATTAAAGTTTAGTTTATTTCACAAAGAAGAGAACAAAGGTAATAGAACCTCTATTAACTAAATGACTAATATAATCAAATTGTTTTGAGTAAATAGAAATATCCATAAACAGACAACCAGAAATTTTAGCATTGTGTAAACTGTGAAAATCCTATATAATAAAAGGCTAATATGCAAATTGTCCCCTCAACCGGGAATTTGACTGGGAGCTGGACCAGGAGGCGAGACCAGCCAGCTAACCTCTGTGTCCCCTCCCCCTGGCTGGCCCAACCCAATTGGCCCTGATTGGGATGGGCCAGCTGGACCCCACTCTTGCACAAATTTGTGCTGGGCCTCTAGTATTTCTATAACAAGACAAAAACATATTTTATATTTTATATATTTTAATAACAATAGCATTTTTTCTTTTGAGTTATGAGTCCAGGCACATTTTAAAAGTTGACTAAGCCATTCCTCACATCTTTGATGCTTGTTATTGGGGAAGAAACTAGCTTAAGCTTGAGCACTTGGTCATCACACCACAACTACCAGTTCCTGAAATAAGCCCAGATCTCTAATTTTAAGTTCAAATTAGCTCCCTAACTAGCTAGCCTTGGGTGTTTGGGGTTAGTGACACAACCTAAGTTATTTGAGACTATTATATTCAGAGAGGGAAAGACAGCTAGGCACGAGGAGGGAAAATGTGAGGAGGGAGCAGAGAGAAGCACAGAGGATTTGAGTAGCTCCTGCTCCCACAGGGACCACTGAAATAGACCTGTTCTCTTCTGCATGCTTCCGCCTGTGCTTGACATGCTTCCCCCTCAGCCTGGCCAATGTATCAATTCTTCTGACCCTGTTTTCATTGAGAAAGAGGTCTGCAGGGGGTGAGTGGGTTGCGGGGTGTGGAACAAAGGAAATAAAAACTGAACAGAAAGCAGAATTGCACGAAAGGTCAGGCACAGTGGTGCTGACTCACTTCTGTTGAAACTGTACCTTTCCCCAGAAGAGTTCTGAAGGTTTCAGAAACATAGGCTGTGGTCCTTGGATGCTGTTCTTATGCCATTATGTTGAGGAGAATAGAGAGAAGTTGGCAGAGGAAGGGAGGACGGGAAGAGCACAGGCTCGGGTAGTAGATCAACATGGTTCAAATCTCAGAGTTGTCACCTAGGCACCTTGGCATGTAACTAAACCTATTTGACCTCTTTTTAAAGTCAGAAGAATATTAGAGAAGACACTTTTGACCTTTACCTTTGCAGCATCCCTTCCTTGTTTTTTTTATCAGTCACAAGCATCTTTCCTGTTCTTTTGCGAAGTAAAGCCTTCTCCATTCTGTGTCACTCAAAGTAAGCTAAGGGGAGACAGAGACTCAAGCCAGAGCAACCAGACCCCCTCCACCACCATCATTTGTAGGACTTGTGCCAAGGCCCCAATACCACTGGAGGCTGCCTGGACAGACCACTCATTAGTCCCTGCTCCTGAACCCCAAATTGCCTTGGATTTTGTTCTTCCTGAAGGCTGCATGTTTAGCTGTTCCTGTGATTTTGTGAGCCTACCAAATAATTTTTTATTACGTTAACCAGTGTTGGTTTTTGTTGCTTGCCACAGGAGCCCTAAATGATGCAAACACTTACCTCTTAGGACTGCTATGAATATTAGCAATAACACCTGCAGCTTGAGGTTTAAAGGCTCAACGTGCAAAGATTTAATATTAGGAAATAACTTAAGCTTATATCACAAGCAATCACTCCTAGGAAAATTCACAAAGCTAACGAGTCTGTGCCACTTTATGTAAAGCAATAGGAGTGCCCCTTTGGCAGCTCTTTCTGTTTTCATTAACTGAGAGGCACAGAACATTTCTCAAATCAAAAGCAGCTTACCCTCCTGGCCTGCCATCTCTCCTGCAATCCTCACCATGTCAAGTTCTATCATAACACCTGCTTATGCCCTGGCAGCTGTGGCTCAGTTGGTTGGGTGTTGGCCTGTGCACCAAAAGGTCGTTAGTTCTATTCTGGGTCAGGGCACGTGCCCAGATTGTGGGTCTGGTCCCTGGTCCAGGTGCGTACCGATGGATGATGCTTTTCTTTTACATTGATGTTTCTCTCTCTCTCCCTCTCCTTTCCCCTCTCCCTAAAAATCAATTAAAACATTTTTTAAAAGAAATAGTTGCTTAAAGCACTTAAATATGGTGATTCCTTGAACTAAAGGTATGCAATCCATATATACATAATAAATGCTTCTGTATTGTTTCTAAATGCAGGGGACAAATGTTTGATTCATCCAGAGGAAAGCTTAAACTCGTTATGCCTAATATGTCATTTGTGATCAAGGTTTGTAACCATAAACATTTACTTTGTTAAAAAATTCTATATGTTGTTGTTGTTGTTGTTGTTTTTTAAAAAAAGACCTTATTCTTTAGAGCAGTTTTAGGTTCACAGCAAAAGTGACTGGAAAGTATAGAGTTTGTGTGTGTTTTAAAATATTTTATCAGGACCAGTTTTTCCTTTATGATAATGATGCAGCCCTATAATACAGTATATTCCATTGAACACAGGAGGGAATATCAAGATACTTTCTTAATAAAACATAGTGAAGAAAGAGAGAGGGAGAGAGAGAGAGAGAGAGAGAGAGAGAGAGAGAGAGAGAGAGAGAGAGAGAGAAAGGGAACATGGTGCTTCCCTCAACATTTAGAAACCTGTAATCCAACCCTAAAAAATCCTGTATGTTTCAAAGAGTGAAGCCCAGAATTTTATGCCTCTTGCTCCAAACATTGCCTATTTATTATTTATTTGTTAGATTTCAGAGGCACCTGCCCTCTGCAGAGCTCAAGGTCATGTGTAAAAGACTCTCCTCTTCTTGGTTATAAACATCCTTCTAATCTTACAATAGCCCAAACAACAGTGTCAAGGGCAGCAGGAAAGCAAGAGGGAGAGGGAAAAACATTTAAGGAGTGTCTCATTGTTCTCTCTGGATGCTAGTTAGCAGAGCACCAAAGCAGCCTTCAATTTAAGGAGGAGGCCTTTCAGCTTTCCTTCTATGCAGAAAATATAAACTATTTTATCCAGAAATCAGAAAAAATATAGCACAGAAAATAAAGCTGAGCTTTTAGGCTCTTGTTCTAAATTATAGATTACTGGAGAGCAAATACTTAATAAATACGGTGCTTCTATAACAACAACAATCTCTGATACCTATCAAGTGTTTGTGGTGTGCTAGGTTTACTGGCCCTTTACATTGCCATCTATAACGAGGTAATTCCTATTGTTACTCCCATTTAAGTAACTTCCATGTTACTGAAGCTCAGAAACTCACCTAGGAAATGGAGCTGCTATTTGAGCATCAGAGCCTATACCTTTTACCATTATGATGCACTGCCTTCTTTATGATTATCACTGTCTAAGTTGGCAACATTCAAGACAAGAGCAAGGCAATAGGAGAAAGTGTTATGACCATTTGCTAAAGTTACTTCTACTCAAATAATAATGGCAGGAGAATAGTTGCAGAAATAAACTAGTAAAGCATGTAGAACAAGACCAGGGCTGAATGGCAAAGCCATCATTTCCTATATTTTGACTTGTGGGGCCAGCCTCCTAGATGGCCCTGATAATAACAGCTCCTGGTCTCATGTAATGCCCTCCCATTGAGTATGGGTTGGACCTAGTGACTCACTTCTAGGGGACAGAATATGGCAAAGGGGATGGGATAACACTTCTGATAAGGCTAAAGGGATAGTGGCTTCCAACCTGAGCACCTTCTTTTATCCCTGCTCACTCTGAGGGAGGCCAACTGCCATGTGGTAAGCTGCCCACATGGCAAAGCATTAATGTCTCCAGTCAGCAGCCAGAGAGGGCCTGCCACCTGTCAAACCCACCTGAGTGAGCTCAAAGTAGGCCTTCTTTGTGAGGGTTAATTTTATATGTCAACTTGGGTGAACCACAGCCCCCAGATATTTCGTCCAACATCCTGAATGTTTCTGTGAGGATAGTTTGGGGTGAAAGTAACATCTAAGTTGGCAGACTTTGAATGAAGCAGATTGTCGTCCATAATGTGGGTGGGTTTCACCTAGTCAGTTGAAGGCCTTAATAAAACAAAGACTGATTCTCTTCTGAGCAAGAAGGAATTCTGCCAGCAGATGGTCTTTGGGCTTCACTTTTAACAGAAGCTCCTTCTGGGTCCTGGGCCTGGTAGCCTACCCTGCAGGTTTTGGAGTTGCCAGCCTACATAATCATGTAAGCCGATTCTTTAAAATAAATAAGTAAATATTAGGTAGTAGTTATATATAAATATATATTATTTATATAAAATGTAAAATATATAACACATAAATTATGCTATTTAATAAAAGCATAATATGCAAATTGTCCCCTCAACCAAGAGTTTGACTCGGGGGTGGGGCTGGCCAGCCAACTTCCCACAGCCCCTCCCCCAAGCCAGCCCCACCCCTGATTGCCCCCCCCATGCCCATTGGGGGTGGGGCTGGCCAGACCCCACTGGTACATGAATTCATGAACCAGGCCTCTAGTATATAATATATGCAACATATTATACATCGCATGTAACATTATACATTACATATTATGTATTGTTATGTATAGTATGTATACTAGTATATATCCTATTGGTTCTGTTTCTCTGGAGAATCCTGACTAATATACTTCCCCAGTCAATTTTTTTTATTTCATCAAAATATACCGTATAATATTTAATAAAATTAAATACATAAAATAAAGTTTTCAACACTTTATACAAACCCTTAGAAAAGCTGCTTTTTCTTTATAAAGCTATTGGCAATCAACCATACCCATGGAAAAGTAAGGGTAACCTTTGGTTCTACTGTTTCACCAGGGACGTGTGGGATGACTAAGAAGATTCTGGATGAGTCACTGCACGGGAAGCACTGCTTCACAGGACGAAATGCTTTGATGACTTTTGAGGGTCTCAGTCACTTTCAGATTCTTCATCACCTAGCAGATATGACTGGACATTGTTCTGAGAATATATTTTGTTTTAACAGGGCAGTTGTGATCCATGAGACTAGTCATTTTTTCTTCCTTGGCAGGTGGACTTTGAAGAAAAAAGCAGAGAGGAGCAAAAAGAATATCAATTATTCCAATAATTCTCATGAGATACAGAAATCCAACTGCCTTCAGATAGTCCCGCCAGCAGAAGGACCTAAAGCGTATCCCATACAGAAGGCCACATTTGCAATGGCGTACACACTCCTGTAGACGGACACGTGCCAGAGGTCCACCAGGTAGCCCATGATGGGCATCATCGATGAGTCCACCATGCCAACTGCGAAACCAATTCTGAAGTTGGAAGCTATGAGTCCATAAATGTTTTTTGCAAAAGGGATGCATAAAACGATGATCCCCACAACTATCATTCCCAGCAGGGCACAAAGCCACCTCCTCATCTTGTGTGCGAGTATCTCAAATATATTGATTCCAGTGATATAAGAGATACTAGCTGGCAAGAAAGCAACGCCCAGCTGCCACTTGTGGGAACACATGGTCTCCATCATCCAGATGGGCAGGGCTGGCTCCAGCATGGCAATGGCCATGTTTGCAAAGCAGGTGGACCCTGCAGTGATGGGGATATAGGGGTCCTTCAGCAGGGTGGTCAGCGGCGTCCCCTTCTGGCTCTCTGGTTGCACCCAGGATGGCTGGAGAATGCAGAGCTGAATAGCTCCATCCAGGAGCACCAAGGCAGCCAGCACCAGGAATGGGGCCATCTTTGCCACAAATTCGTAGAGCACACTCCCGAAGGGGGGGCCCACTAAGACCTTCATGGCCAGGCTTCCCAGGTCAATCCCCATGGCATTGCCTCTCTCCTCATCATCTATGTATATGCTGGCAAGCATGCCCATCCCAGCCGCTGAGGAGCAGGAGGAGCCATGCCCTGCAGCGACCTGGCGATCAGCAAGAGGGTGTAGCTCCTGGAGAAGGCGAACATAACCCTGGAGATAAATGTGATGCAGAATCCCACAAACATTGGAATTGGATAGCTGATTCTGTTGGTCAACAGTCCTATCAACAGTTTAGTGAGGAGCTGGACCATGGCCATGGAGACAAACAACAGGACAACTTGCACATTTTCATTCAGGAGGTCCTTATCTTCACTGGGACAGTGGGAAGGGCTTACAGACAAGTTGGTCACCATGTGCTGTATGGTGGCCTTGGGCAGCGGCAGCCCGTGGAAGTCTCCGGTGGTGTTCCAGTGGGGGGGGGGGGGGGGGGTTGTCTTAGTAGAAAAAGATGCTCTGGAAGCCGTCCAAGGGCAAGGCTGTGGGCGCTGGCCCGGCATTCGAGATTTCGGTTGCATTTTTCTCGTGCTGGATGCTGTACAAGTAATTTGGGATGATGGGGACCACGACAGTGAGCAGCATGTTGTCCAGAAGCAGCATGAGGAACACAACGAACAGGATGAGCTTCTGGGAGTGACGGCTGTCCAGCAGCTGACAGACCAGCGCCAACTCGCTCAGGGCCAGGGCTTGGGGCTGGGCTCGGGTCTCCAGCCGCTGCCTGCCCTGGCCGCTGTGCGCTCTGTCCTCCCGGGGGCCTCCGGGTCGCAGTCTCCACCCTAGCGCCCTGCTGCAGCCGCCACCGCTCGGTTTAGTTGGTCCTGCTGTCCCCCAGTCAATTCTAGAGCTGAATG
>PVJC01019763.1:0-29884 GCA_004026665.1 Murina feae | reverse complement strand
GCTCAAGGCAACAAAGTATGAATTATAGAAGATAAATAAATCCCAGATACCTACTTCCAGCCAGCCTCACTGGGAGCTTGGATCACTGGAGGCAGTGGCCAGCCTACAAACAGCCATCGGCCCTGCACTCAGGATGGCCCCAACCTCATGGGGTGAGAGTCTCTGCTGGAGGGCTTGGCCAGCCTGAAAACAGCCATCAGCCACTCACCCAGGCTGTCCAAACACTCATAGGGTGAGGGTCCCCCCTGTAACCCACCACCATGAAGGGGCTGTGGCCAGCCTGAAAACAGCCAACAGTTCTTCAAGCAGGCTGGCCAAGCACCCCAGTGGGGTCCCCCCTCCCTGAAGGAGATGTGGCCAGACTGAAAACAGCCCTCAGCTCCTCACCCAGGATGGCCAGGCACCCCAGAGGTACCTCTACCCTGATCCAGGGCACCCTTCAGGGCAAACCAGCTGGCCCCCACCCAGGAACCAGGCCTCTATCCTATATAATAAAAGGGTAATATGTAAATTGACCCTAAGAGCAGAACCACTGGGAATGACTGATCACTATGACACACACTGACCACCAGGGGGCAGACACTTAATACAGGAGCTGCCCCTGGTAGTCAGTGAGCTCCCATAGGGGGAACTCTGCTCAGCCACAAGCCAGGCTGATGGCTGCCAGCACAGCGGTGGTGGTGGGAGCTCCTCCTGCCTCATTGGCAGCACTTAGGATGTCTGACTGCAGCTTAGGTCTGCTCCCTCTTGGCAAGTGGACATTCCCCGAGGGCTCCCAGGCTGCCAGAGGGATGTCTTGCTGCCAGCTTAGGCCCAATCCCCCCAGGGAGCCAGCAGGTGGACATCCCCTGAGGGGTCCCAGACTAAGAGGGTACAGGCCAGACTGAGGGACACCCCCCCCCAGTGCACAAATTTTTGTGCACCAGGCTTCTAGTATATATATATATCTACAGCCCAGCCAGTGTGGTTGAACTTTGACCTGTGAACCAGGAGGTCATAATTGGATTCCTGGTCAGGTCACATGCCGAGGTTACAGGCTCAATCTTCTGTGTGGGTATGCAGGAGGCAGCCAATCAAGGATTCTCATCATTGATGTTTCTATCTCTCCATCTCTGAAATCAATAAAAATATATATTAAAAAAAACATATATACATATGTTCATTGACTGAATTTTCCACCGCCTTACTAATGGACTTAATCTTACTCTTGGAATTACAATTTTTTAAAATTGTGGTAAAATACACATTACATAAAATTTCCCATATTTTAAATCATTTTTAAATATATAGTTCAGAAGTGTTACATGTGTTTACAATATTTTTAACACATTGTTATATGCAACTGCTTTCTTCTAGAACTTTATCATCTTGCATAACTAAAACTATATCCACTTAAGTATTCTGTATTATCTTCCTCTCCCCTCAGCCTTAACATTCACTATTCTGCTTTCGTTCTCTATGAATTTGACCATCTAGGTACCTTATATAAATGAAATCATACAGTATTTTATTTTTGTGGCTCGTCTTTTTCAGTGAGCGTAATGGCTAGAGATTTTCTTGTTTGGCACCAAAAAGTAGAGTTCAAGGGTTCTGCTAAATTTTCTATAATGCACAGGACGTCCTCCTACAACAAAATATCAGTAGCACTGAGGTTGACAAAGCTTGCTCTAAGTTGAAACATCTGTGTTAAAAATAAAGTAGTCTTATTTTCTTATGGCAGAAACTCAGGCACAAAACCTTATTGGCTGGCTTTGGAGAATGCAGATAATGACTCAGTCTTCAGTTCAGAAGTTCTGAGGATCTACATAGAATGTTTTCTTAGTAGAATGATTTGGAGTCTTTACAACTTCAATTTTAGGGATAGGAAATATCAAACACTAGGAATTTTTTCAAGCTTATGAAAACTTATAGGAAGAGTACAAAAATTCCCGTATAACCTTCATCCAGTTTTCCCAACTGTTAACATTTGTTTAACCAAGTTGTGTTTTACCCCTTAATTCTTTAGTATGTAGGTCCTAAAAACAGAGATATTCTCATAATTAATCAGAATGCATTCGTAAAAATCAGAAAATAAAATACTGATAGTAGTTCTGTTTAAACTACACATTCCATTCAAATTTAGCCAGTTGTCTCAATAATATCCGTTATTGGGTACAGGATCCAACTCAGGATTACTTGTTGTATTTCATTGTTGTGCATCTTTCGTTTCCTTCATTCTAAAGCAGTTGCTCAGCCTTTCCTTATTTTTAATGACTGGCTTGTTAAAGAATACAAGCCAGTTACTTTGTAGACTGTCGCTCACTTTGAATTTATCCTAATGTTTAGCCTAATGTTTTATCCATGATCAGAAACCAGCTATGTATTTTTAGCAGGAATACTATAAAAGTAATGGAGTGTTCTTTATTGCATTTTATCAGGAAGTAACAATGTCAATTTGTGTGATTAATATTGATACTAATTGTTATCAATTGATCTAGGTTTTTCTCTATAAAGTTAGTAATTTTTTTATGGGAGGATATTTTGACTCTAAGTAGACATCCTGATTCACATTTTTACCCAATTGTTTTGAATCAGTATTATTACAGTGGTTTGTCAAGAGCTGATTTTCAAATTTATTTTTCCTGTTGGATTTATTAGTTGCTTATACCATAAGATAGAGGTTTTCTTCTCCGTTTTTTGCTCCCTTTTTTTTAATGTATAGTAATATAGATTCATAATTTCCATTTTATTTAGTGATTTATAATTAATCACTGTCACTTGTTTTGATTTTCAAAATGACCCAGACTTGGCCGGTGGCAAGCTCTCCTGTGACTTAAAAAAAATTTTTTTTTAATTTATTTCAGAGAGGAAGTGAGAGGGAGAGGGGGAGAGAGAAGCATCAATGATGAGAGAGAATCATTGATCGGCTGCCTCCTGCATGCTCCCTCCCCACTAGGGACGGAACCTGTAATGCAGGCATGTTCCCCCCGACTGGGAATTGAACCGGTGACCTCTTTGTGCGTAGGATGATGCTCAACCAACTGAGCCACACCTGCCAGGGCCATTGGTTGATTCTTGTATGTATCCCAACCAGAGATCTAATTACAGCCTTGGCAAATGGGGATGCAGCTCTAATCAGCTGAGCTACCCGCCAGAGCTACTTTTCTTTTAAAACTTAATATGTTTGATTTATCTTTTTGTTTGTTTGTTTGTTTGTTTGTTTGTTTGTTTGTTTTTGATAGAAAATGAAAATTAAAGAAATTTAATCCAAATAATAACTTTTTAAATCCAGATTGCAATTCTGCCACCTAGTGTTTGCATATGGATTTTTAAGAAAAATATTGTTTCAGAACTGCTTGAGAATAATTCTTTCCTTTATTCTTAGCTTGCAGATGTTATATTTGACAATAAAACTTTAAAAGGAGAATTCATCTTTATTCAACTTTTTGAGGAATTCGATTTTAGGTATCTCACATGTTAAAGCTGATAAATTGTTTATAAATTCATTGTATAAAATTTACTAAGTGTTTGCCAGGGATGTTTGCACAATTCACTTCTGTAATGCGTAATTTTACTTTCTTAGAGTCGGGGTGGAAAAAAGTTTCTTGCTGTGCTGAAGGAAATCTTGGACAGGGATCCCTTGTCTCAACTGTGTGAAAATGAAATGGATCTTATTTGGACTTTGCGACAAGACTGCAGAGAGAATTTCCCACAATCACTGCCAAAGTTACTACTGTCGATCAAGTGGAATAAACTTGAGGATGTTGCTCAGGTAACGAAAGATCACTTCTGTAGCACCTTTTGGGAGTATATGTTACTTGGTTGCTTTTGTGTAAATTGTCCTTTCCTACATAGTAGATATATATGTGTAGGTTGGCTAATTTTCTACAGGAGAAATTTTGAGATTTTTAACTCTTATATATAATCTAAGTAAGTAGTCCAGAAAGCCCAGATTCTGTGTAGATTTTCTGTATCTTTCACTAAACACAATAAAAACACTGGTTTTGGTAATAATAATTATACATACACACACATATATACTCTATCATATATAGTAATTACTGACAGGTTGTAGGTCCTGGGTTACTACTAACAGTTCAGTGAACTCCAAAGTTTTAATCTTAAGATCCTTTGCAGGGGCTATTCTAAAAGGAGTATATTATTTGAAAATTACCTCCATTTGTGGAAGTTAACATTTTAGAACATAAACCATTCAGCTCAATTTTAACAGGCATTTTTGTTTGGCAGAATTGAATGTTTGCCTTTAGGCAGAATAGAGAAGGGGGAAAAATTTTGCTTCCAAAAGGCCACTAAATTTTAACTCCTTTTTTGATTTTTTAAGGCTATCAAAAATACACCAGCATTTATTAAATTTAATTGACCATAAATGGTCTATAGAAAGATCCTTGAAATAGTTTGTAATCAGAACAAATACATTTGGAATATTGAAATAACCAGATTTGTTTACTTAGTTGAATTCACCCAGTGTTTTAAAGAGTTTTTTGGGCTTAGTAAATCTATAATGACTTTAAAAATTCATTTTAATCATAAGCATTTTTAAAATCTTTGTTACAGTTTTTCTTCTCAAATTAAGTGTAGAAAGGATTTCTTTTGAGTTTATTTCTTAATGATTTTTTTGACCATGTTATATAATTATATTTATTGTGGGCCTTGTTTAAACTCTTTCTATAGTTAGATCACATGCACATTACTTACTCTGAAAGGTAATTAATTTTGTCCTTTAGATAGGTTTTATTGTTGTTACATCTTATTTAAATTCAAGCTTAGTTTTATATGAGCCCTCAGAATGGTGGCGTACCAAGTAATTACATGTTTTAGTTGGCACATTTGCCTACTTCTCATGGGTAGTGTTCAGCTCTAAGTACTTCCTGATCCCACCCTCCACCAAGAAATACATCGTATTATTTTGTATAAAACTATAGAGTAGGAATCACTTTGCTGTATACTTAAAAGATATCTGAGAAAGAGGTTTTACTATATGTCAACTGTCAGAAAATGGATAAACTAATTTATGGTTAATATTTCTTTCTTTATTTGTACCCTAGGAACAGTAATTTCTATATTCAGGGATTTAGCATGCTTATCTCATTTCCATGAGGGAATCTAGAGAATTATTTTCAGATGGTTTAACGTACTCCATTTTGACGTTAAAAGAAAGCTAGTAGTGTAACTTAAACTCAAGTAGAAACACCTAAATGTGTGTAAAAAAGTGTGAGAAAGCCTGAATTTCACAATCCTAATCTCCTTTTTTAGTAAGGTAGAAAAAAACTTAATAGGATAAAAAGTAATGTGATTTAGCTTTTCTCTCAACCCTGCCCCATTGCCAGTTACAGTAAACTGGTACAAAAGAACGTAAATTGTATTTTCAGTAAATTACTACCTTCAAATGTGAAGAATCAGCAGCCTGGTGTGTAGTTTGTACTCTGATTCTGCAGGTATAGGCCATAGATGAAAATTCTGTGGAAGAGTAGTCTCCCATTAATCCACAGGAAAATATTCTGTTGGCATAATGCAGAAGGGGTTTCAATGGTCTTTGCAGCAGGCAGATAACTAATTAGTCAGCATGGCTTTCACTCTTTATATGGCTGAGTCTGATTATTTCCCTTCCCTGTTGGTTTCTGTAGGTTTCCATAAACTGAAGTGATGGGTTTTGGTAATTTATTTATGTTTATATAATTGATCTTTAAATAATCATAAATAATCTTACCAAAGTTAATTACTTTTCAATGGTAGGGCTGTTTTTAACTCACAACATAGTTGAACCTCAAGTATTAGAGTATCATCTATCCTTTGCAGTATTATTTTTGTGGAATAATGTATTTCAAGTGTTAACTCGAGATGCTAGAGTTTTTTTATTATTGTTTTAGACTAGCGGTTCTCAACCATGTGGGTCGCGACCCCTTTTGTGGTCGAACAACCCTTTCACAGGGGTCGCCTAAGACCATCCTGCATATCTGATATTTACATTACAATTCATAACAGTAGCAACATTACAGTTATGAAGTAGCAATGAAAATAATTTTATGGTTGGGTCACAACATGAGGAACTGTATTTAAAGGGCCAGAAGGTTGAGAACCACTGTTTTAGACCCTTAGGAAATGGTGCCCCCTAATTCCTCTGTCCATAACAAGGACTGCTGGTCCTTTATGGCCTAGAGCAAAGTGGGGAGGGGACCCCATCAGTAATAAAAAGTGGGGTGTGGTGGATATTTCATATCTTTAAACCAGTATTTCTCAAACTTTTTTAAATATTACACTCCTTAGGAGCCTTTTTATTCTCTTAATAGCCTCATTCCCATGAGATTTGATGCCACAGATAAGTATATATCTGTGTATGTACTGTATGTATATATGTGCTTTAAAATACATGAAGAACAAGTATATAGCTTATTTTTATTCAATGCAACTTTTAAGAATAATTAAACAAAACTTAAGGTAGGTAAAAGTTAAAATAAAATAACATTTTACTGTTCGTTGAAAAATTTTGATGTTATTATGTAAATTATAATTTTTATATGTATCAATTTATATAAATGTATTCTAACAATAGTAAGGTAATAAAATCTTTAAAACTTGAATATTCAAGAGCTATTCTGTAAATATAAAACTAATGAAAAATTAAGTTAATTTCTTATGTTTAATAAACTTTGAAATTTCTTTGATATAAGAAAATACCTTTTTAACTTAGCTATTAGATATACAGATATTACTGATTAGGGAGGCACTGACATAATGAGGGTTGAATAATCTGTAGAATTAAATAATAAAATATAAACTATTTTTATTTAATTCTCAAAACCCAGATCCCACATAACAGTTCAAATGGCATATACAAGGCAGCTAGCAGGTAGCAACAGGCCACCTCTCACAACATGACTTTGAGATTGGCCCAGTCAGCTGACAGACTGTTCTCCAGTCATTGCCATAGTTTGTAACTTATCTTATATATATTTGTGTTTTCTCCTTGGACTTGATGTCAGAGATAACCAAGGAAACCCAACAAGATAAATAGTAAGGAAAAGGATTTTATTAGATAGAGTTGAGCGTTAGAGGGCTACATTCATAATTACCAAAAAATGTTTTTGCTCTCCATAACCAATTTTCTTCCCACTTAACCATCCTGATAAGAATGCGTGCTACAAACATACCAAATGTGAGGAGGAAGGAGCTCTTGCCAAGGGCAATCCTGATGAGTCTCACTGTGCTTTGATAGGATGCAGACAAAAATATAAACCAGTTTTACTTCATTCTTTTTATATGCATACTAGAGGCCCGGTGCACGAAATTCGTGCATGGGTAGCTTCCCTAGGCCTGGCCAGTGATCAAGGCTGATCAGGACTTTCCAGCGCCAACTGGGGCCTCCCTTCCCTGGCTGCCAGCTGGGGCCTTCCTTCTTTCCACACCGCTCCCTGGTGGTCAGTGCATGTCATAGCGAGCAACCAAACTCCTGGTCTCCCAGTCAAAGTCCCAAGGGGACACTGCATATCAGCCTTTTTTTATATATAAGATATAAGAGATATCTTTATTGATTTCAGAGAGGTAGAGAGAGGGAGAGAGAGAGATAGAAACATCATATATAATAAAGAGGGAATATGCAAATTGACTGTCACTCTGGTCATTTTGTACCCACAGCTGAGGCTAAGTTCCCATAATGAGCCTTAAGGAGCAATCAGCAGGGACCTGAGGCTGCACACCCACCCACCACCTGCATGGGGCTTGACAGGAGACCTCAGGCTGCTCCCCCCACCCTGGCACCAGGCCAGAGGAACTCAGGCTGCACCCTCTTCCCTGGTGCCAGGCCGAGGGACTCAAGCCATGCCCCCCGCCCTTGCCCCAGGCCAGGGGACCTGAGGCTGTGCCCCCCACCCAATGGGACTTGACAGGGGTCCTCAAGGTGTACTCTCCAACCTGGTGCTGGCCAGGGGACCTCAGGCCATGCCCCCCACCCCAGCACCGGGCCAGGGGACCTCAGGCTGTGCTCCCTGCCCTGGCACCCAGGGGACCTGAGGCTGCACCCCCCAACCCTGGCAGGGCTTGACAGGGTGGGACTAGCCAGGTCTGGATCTAGCCCAATGAAGGGAGGCCATCCAGGTTTGGGTCTCGAGCGATTTTGAGGTGCACATGGGTGGTTGAAGACTTGACTCTTGGTTCCATGGTGCACCCCAGACTCTGACAGTAGGAAGATTTTCATATACGTTTTACTAATTTTCTTTAATCTCTGACACTTCTATTATAGAGAAAGGGCAAATAGCAATATTAAAATATTTCCTCTAATTAATCCCCTTTTAATGTGCACGAATTTCATGCACTGGACCACTAGTCAATGATAAGAGCCCTAGCCTGTTTGGTTCAGTGGATAGAGCATCGGCCTGTGGACTGAAGGTCCTGGGTTTGATTCTGGTCAAGGGCACATGCCTGGGTTATGGGCTCCATCCCCAGTAAGGGGCGTGTAGGAGGCAGCCAATCATTGATTCTCTCTCATCATTTATATTTCTCTCGCTCCCTCACCTTTCCTCTATGAAATCAATAAAAATAGTATTGGAAAAAAAAGAAACATAATTCTTAATTCTTAAATTCTTAAAGCCTAAGTCTTGCACAAAAGCTCAAGAGGTTTGAGCTTCGGGTTTCCAAAGATGTGGCTATGTGTACCCAAACCTGTCTTCCACCTATAACCCCAGCTTATCTCCCCAAGGGATTCTTTTTTATCCTAAGTCTAGTCCATTTCTAAGTGGCATCTGCAAGTAGAAGACTAATTGTATTTGTCTTGTTTATAGAAAATAAACAACTAGGTACTATTTATTTCTAATGAGTTACTTATTATGATTTAGAATTTAAGCATGTTACGTTCATTAAAAAGTTCCATCAAGCCCTAACTGGTTTGGCTCAGTGGGTGGAGCGTCAGCCTGTGGACTGAAAGGTCCCAGGTTCGATTCCAGTGAAGGACATGTACCTTGGTTGAGGCCACATCCCCAGTGGGGGGGGTGCGGAAGGCAGCTGATCGATGTTTCTCTCTCATCGATGTTTCTAACTCTCTCTCCCTCTCGCTTCCTCTCTGTAAAAAAAAACAATAAAAATATATTTTTAAAAAAATTCCATCAAGTCATAAGATTATCAAAATAAGAGTTAAAAGTAAACTCCCTCAAAATAATTTTATGTTGTTATTAATGAACTTTACATGTAAATCGCTCATCATTAAGTTGAGCATTGCCACTTATATTTATACTTTAAATTTTACCTTTAAGTATTTCTTGATCATTTTGTGCACACATACTCTTCCTCCTCCCTTACTCTCTCTTTCTTTCCTTTTTAAATTACTTAATGGTTATTGATTGTGGAATTCATATATTCAGTGCACCATCTATTTCCAAGTAAATATTTAATAGCTTTTATTTTCTGTTTATCTATAGAATATTTCAACTGTGATAATATTTATTATTCTATATTAACAGGAATGAATTTTTGAGGCTCTGTAATTGCAAGTATGCTTCTCCTTTTGACCCATCTCTTCTCCTAACCCCTTTTCAATTTTTAAACAGCTTCAGGCACTACTTCAGATTTGGCCTAAACTACCTCCTCGGGAGGCCCTGGAGCTTCTTGATTTCAACTATCCAGATCAGTATGTTCGGGAATATGCTGTAGGCTGCCTGCGACAAATGAGGTATCTCCTGCAGTTGGCTTTTTGGGGGGCAAGGAATTACTTGGGTGTGGATAGAGAAGGAATTGTCTGCTTGAATATCTAATAAGAAAGGAAAAGTCTAGGAATTATTCAGAATTTAAAGCATTTGTGTTCTCTCTCTCTCTCTCTCTCTCTCTCTCTCTCTCTCTCCCTCCCTCCCTCCCTCCCTCCCTCTCTCTCTCTCTCTCTGCATTTACTCTATATTGTAAAACAAAAACATACTGGATCAGAGGTCTCCAAGATCACCCTCAGGTTCTATGATTCACTAGGATGACTCATAGGACTCAGCATATAATCATACTCTTGGTTATGATTTATTACAACAAAAGGATACAAAGCAGAATTGGCAAAGGAAAAAAATTCATGGGGCAAAGTCTGGAGGAAACCAGGCAAGTTTCTAAGGTTCCTTTTCCAGTGGAATCAAACTAAATTACACTTAATTTCCCCCAGTAATGAGTTGTAATGACACATTTGAAATGTCTACAAGGGAAGCATTAGAGACTCGGTGGCTAGGGTTTTTATTAGGGGCTAATCACAAGCACTATCTAGCACATACCAAATTCAAGAGTTCCAGAAGAAAAATGGGTATTCAGCATAAAATACACTGTTTGCACAGTTTAGGCACATTGAGCTACTCTTTTCTGTTAGGTTGGTAGAAAGCCTTTTAAATCTTTTTCCAGATGCCAGCCAAGGGCCAGCCTTCTTCAGAGAATAGCAATTAGGCCTGCTGTGTTAACTCTTTCTATCAGAATTAGTAAATGCTAGTATTTTGTAATGATTATTTAATTTAAATTTTTAAATAAATAACATTACAGTTAAAGATGAAGTCCTTGTAGTTTTCTTACTGAGCCCTGATTTTTTCTTTCACTTTCCAGAGACAGCCATCATCATAATTTGGTATTCTATACCACACTTTCTGCTTAACCACACTTCTATGTCTATAAAAATATAGATAGAGAATAACAATATAGTACATTTAAAGTTCACACAAATGTGTTTTGCTGTATGTATTGTTTTACACTTTTCTTGTTTTTAAAATACAAATTGGGTTTTTGTGGTCAGTCTCTCCCATTACATATAAATGTAGTTTATTCCTTTTACCACTGTGCAATATTCTGTCGTAAGGATATATCTTAATTATTTCATTCCCCTATTGATGAATACTTTCAGTTCTCTCTCGATTTGTCTGTTATAAGCAATGCTGCAGAGAATATGCTTGTACAGTCCCCTTTGGTTAATATCGTGTGGAAATCTGTGGCATTTACTTGTAAGTAGTGGACTTGGGATTCATGTCTTGCCCGACTGCTGGAATTGCCTCTGATGGGAGCGTGTTTACATGTGAATGGTTTGGGGATGGATACCCAATAGAGAACCACTAATCTTAATTAACTAGGGGCTTAAATTTGTGCACTGGAGAGGGGAGGTCCCTCAGCCCGGCCTGTGCCCTCTCCCAGTCTGGGACCCTTCTGGGGATGCCCACCTGCTGGTGTGCCTGGCCAGCCTGGGTGAGGGGCCAATGTCTGTTTGCAAGCTAGCCAAGCTCCCCAGTGGAGACCCTCACCCCAGGGGATGTGGCAAGCCTGGGTGAGGGGCTGAGGGCAGTTTTCAGGCTGGCCACAGCTCCCACTGACCCTCGCGGCCACCCGCCTGGGAAGCCGATGGTGGGGTGGTGCTGGCCACCCCATGGCCTCCCGGGCGGGGGCCTTGGGGGCCGGCCGCCTGGTCCCCGCACCCCCTCCCCCCTAGGCTCCCACCCAGGAAGGCATACGCAGGCCCAAGGCAGCAGATGCCTTCCCAGGACGGAGGCTCCCAAGATGGCGGAGGCCGCAGCCCTGGAGAAGCCGCACACCGGGGCTGTGGCCTCCACCATCTTGGCTGGGCTAATTTGCATACAGCAGCTCTGATTGGCTGGTGGACGTGGCTTACCCCATCCCGGAGAAATGGTTAATTTCAATATTATGCTTTTATTAGTTAAGATTCAACTCATGTTAATTATAATATTATGTTATATTAATTCAGTGGTTCAATACTCACAAATGCACTCATTTTCTTATCCTTTAGACTACTTGAAGTTAAGATTTTAATTGTACATTCATTATCTGGGAGAAGGAATTATTTAATCCTAATGATAAAGGAAAATAAATTGTCACAGTACTGATACAGTTTTATTTTTAAAAACTGATTGCTTGACTGAGTACACAACTTTTTCAACATGACCAGAAATCGGTACTTAATTTTATTGTAACTTTGGCCGATTGTTAGTACAGTTATCACTTGTATCAACCTAAATAATTTAATAAAAATGCCCCTTATATCTATTCTTTGCTCCCTTCCACTCTCCCTCCTGCTGAAATCTTTAGCTTTTATGTTATTGTAATAGTGGAAGAGTGAATGTAAGCATGCAACAAGCCTGATCCAAAAGAACCATTGTGTTTCAGTAAGTTAATATTCAATCATTTGATAGGAAGGGATCTTTTTCTGGTCCAGGATGTTAAGTGACTTACTATGTGTTTTTTGTTTGTTTTGTTTTTTTTTCAGTGATGAAGAACTCTCGCAATATCTTTTACAACTGGTGCAAGTTTTAAAATATGAGCCTTTTCTTGATTGTGCCCTCTCTAGATTCCTATTAGAAAGAGCACTTGCTAATCGAAGGATAGGACAGTTTCTATTTTGGCACCTTAGGTAAGTAAGTGTTTTATAAACATCTCAGGGAAAAAGGCATTCCTTCCTGTTTCAAATGTATACACATTCTTTAAGTGAGAAAAATTGAATAGAAGCTAGTTGAGAGACTTAGTCAACTGTGTGATATGAGACAGATCTTTGTAACTATCTCTAAATTGGTAATATTGTTTTCACTCCGAAAAGCAAATAAGGTAATATGTAAAATATTTGGATTTCATGGGATAAAGAATTAAGTAACTATAACATTTCATACCTTTTTGTACTGTGATGTTTGAAGAATTGAAAAGTTGACCATCCCACTAAAATTTTTTAGCAAGAGGATGTGTTTTTTTTGTTGGTTGGCATCTCAAGGTAATTTTATTGTACATAATAAAGAGCTAATATGCTAATTAGACCACACAGCCAAATGTCTTTCGGGATGACCTTCCAGACGAAGCCAGGGCTGTGAGGGCCAAGGCAAGAACCCACCTTCCTGAACTATCAGTGGGTCGGGGGCAGGGCCAGTGAGCCTGCACTGCCAGGCCAGCCATGGTGGTCCTGGCGCACACCCCCCCCCCCCACCACCACTTCTGCAGAGGCAGGGGGAAAGGAAGCTGCACAGTCCTGGTCTCGGTCCTGGTGCCACACCTTGCGCAGATGTGATGGGAGAGGGAGCAGCTCGGTCCTGGCACCTCTGCAGAGGCGGACCAGGGCATGACCGAGGCACCTCAACCTCCTACAGTCAGGGCCTCAACCTCCCATGGCCGCTCTCCTGGCTGGCTCAGCTTCCCCCTCTTCCCCAGCACCAGTGGGTGAGGGGTGGGGGGTGGGGCCAGTGCTAAGGAGCAGCAAGCCAGCTTCTGGTTGAGGGATGTCCCGCCCCCCTCGGTGTCTCCCCTCCACTTCCTCCCCATTCAGCCAGAAGCCAGGCTCATGGCTGGCAAGCACAATGGTGGTGGCAGGAGCCTCTCCCATCTCCATAGCAGGTGGATAGTAAGGAGCAAGTGGTCCTGGACTGGGAGAGCCCCGGATTGTGAGAGAGATGTCTGAGTGCTGGCTTAGGCCCAGGACGGGCGGGAGGAGGGGAGGTTTAGGCCTAAGCCGCCAGGCATCCCCCAAAGAGTTTCTGACTACGAGAAGGCACAGGCCGGGCTAAGGGACACTCCCCGCCCCCCACACACACACACCCAGTGCATGAATTTCGTGCACTGGGCCTCTAGTAATAGAATAAAGAAGTCATTACTTTCATTTGGTGAATCTGAAGTGTTTGATAAACCATCATAATATTAACTTTCTGCAGATCAGAAGTGCACATTCCTGCTATCTCCATTCAGTTTGGTGTCATCCTAGAAGCGTACTGCCGGGGAAGCGTAGGGCACATGAAAGTGCTCTCCAAGCAGGTATCAACTTTATGTTTTGCTTTGTTTGTTTGTTTTAAATATATTTTTATTGATTTCAGAGAGGAATGGAGAGGGAGAGAGAGATAGAAATGATGAGAGAGAATCATGGATTGGCTGCCTCCTCTACATCCCCTACTGGGGATGGAGCCCGCAACCCAGGTATGTGCCCTGACTGGGAATTGAACCGTGACCTCCTAGTTCAGTTCATAGGTCAACGCTCAACCTCTAAGCCAGGGTTTCTCAAACTTTTTAAACAGGGGGCCAGTTCACTGTCCCTCAGACCGTTATAGGGCTGGACTATAGTTTAAAAAAAGAAAACTATGGTCCTGACTGGTTTGGCTCAGTGGATAGAGCGTTGGCCTACGGACTCAAGGGTCCCAGGTTCGATTCCAGTCAAGGGTATGTACCTTGGTTGCGGGCACATCCCCATTGCGGGGATACGCAGGAGGCAGCTCATCGATGCTTCTCTCTCATTGATGTTTCTATCTCTCTATCCCTCTCCCTTCTTCTCTGTAAAAAATCAATAAAAATATATTTAAAAAAAAAACTATGAACAAATTGCTATGCACACTGCACATATCTTATTTTGAAGTAAAAAAACAAGGCGGCAGAAACACCAGGTGGGCTGGATAAATGTCCTTGGCGGGCCGCATGTAGCCCGCGGGCCGTAGCTTGAGGATCCCTGCTCTAAGCCATGCCAGTCGGGCAATATCAGCTTGTTTTAATCTTCATATTTAATTTGTTCCCACATGGTACTTGAAAATTGTATAATTTCTTCCATTTCATTACTTATAGAGGTTTTAGTAACTGAATCTTACTAACATTTTTAAAAATAAAAATTTAAGTCAAAAAATGAAGTTTAAACAAATTTAGCAGAAGATCCAGGAGAGCCAATAGTATATAAGTTTTGGTCTGAAAGCAGACAAGGTTAGCACCTAAGGAGAGCCCATGTTTCAGTTCAAGTCTAAAAGCAGGAAAAGAGCTTTTTCCATATTCAAGACAGTACGACAGATGGAGTTTCTTCTTCCTCACAGGAGGGTCTGCCTTTTGTTCTATTCAAAATTTCATGCTTCAATAAGGCCCACTCACATTAGGGAGGGCAATCTGCTTTTCTCAATCTACTGACTCAAATGTTAATCTCATGTGAAAACACCCTCACAGACACACCCAGAATAATGTTGGACCAAATATCTGGACACTCCATTGCCCAGTCAAGTTAATACATCAAATTAACCATGGCAGATGAAGCATCCATATGCAGAATGTTACATCATAGGTAATCTCCAAATAAGGGCAATAACAAGGTCAAAATTTCATCTAACATGATAACAACTACCCTGAGTATAACTAAAAATGTACTGACCTCTTTCCCGAAGAGGAGGTGATGCTTTGAGTGGTATTTATTCTTCTCCTTGATAAACTATAAATTAAATACTATGATGTAAAATTAACATTTAAATACTATAATATAAAGTCATTTTGTCTTACATTTCGTGAAAAGGGGATAAGAGTAAGGTGACCAGACGTCCCGCTTTTGGCGGGGCAGTCCCGATTTTTAACAGTTTGTCCCACATCCCGCAGCATTTTTAAAAAGTCCCGATTACTCTTTGTAATATTTTAAGTAATAAAAAAAAAAAGAACACCCCCTCCCCCCCGGGTCAGTGGTGTACCGCTTTAAATCTGGTCACCTTAGGTAAGAGCAAGAAGAAACAGACATTTCCTATAAACACACCACACATGAACGCATAACAAAATAAGGAGATATTCATGACAATTAGTCCTTATTTTTGTAAGTGGTCAGATGGTCATACATGGTGTTTATTACTACCTTCTTCCAACCTATTCTGTGTTTCCTTTGCCTTTAGCAAGTTCTTCGGTTGTGGTTCTCTACCTGCTGGAATGACTCAAACCTTCATTCTTGAAGAGTGTCGGCCATTAGTAGTCCTGCCTCGATTGGCTTATAATTTTCCATTGACCTTAATCGCAGAGCCTGATAATACTAAGTGATCTATATTCTAGATATAGTCTTTTTTACCTCCATTGTGGAGTAGTAGGATCCTTGGTAGTCAGGGTCAGTTAGTTACTCTAGCCAGCTTCGTGAAGCCCTTCTTTGCCTGTTTTCCCATGAGGGGCGCAAAATGGCTGGAAAGGAGTCTTCAAGTTCCATGGCATCGTTGTGTCTTCCAGTGGAAGCATTCTTCTCTTTTAACTAAGATAACTATGCCAGGAGAGCATAAAGTCACAGGAACAGGAAACAAAATTTTGCTAGTGGATTACTATGAGAGTAATAGTGGTACTATCTCTATTTCCACACCTTGATTCTAAGACCCATGTGTCCGAACTATGGGAGAAACAGCACCATATATTGGCCATTAATTCAGAGCACATTCAGCCTTCTGGGGAACCTTGCCCCAGCTCTAGAAGGTATTACCACATAGCTGGTGCTGTAACTGAGTCTTAAAAAGGCCATTTCACTGTTGTATCAAATCAACAACTTTAGGGTGGTGGGGAATATGGTAAGACCATTGAATTCCATGAGCACTGAGCCCCTTCCTGCATTTCATTTTTTGTGAAATGAGTTTCTTGTTCAGAAGCAATCCTATACGAAATACCATGATGATAGATAAGGTGTTCTGTAAGTCCATGGATGGTAGTTTCTGCAGAAGCATTGAATGCGGGGAAGGCAAATTCATAGCCACTAAACTTTTCTAACTTATTTGCATTGCCAGGGAAACTCCCATAGGTTTTGAGAGATCATTTTAATAGATGATTTATAATTCATGTTGAAACAAATTATATCTGATCCCTCCCTTTTGGAAAGCCCATTAATGATGGTAATAATAGCTAAACACTTATTATGGGCCATTTATCCTTCACAACAATCTGAGATTGATACTATTAATCCCCTTAATTTTATAGTGCCCTTAAATCTCTCTCATACCTGTCAATGTCTCTTGTATTCATGGCTATCACCCTAGTTTCACTCATTATCTTTTCACCTATATGTCTTCATTAACTTCCTAAATTGCACCCTTTCTTTTCATTCTTTCTCCCCCTCCTTTCACCCCTTTTCTTTACAGACAGAGTTATGTTTTTAAAATACAGCTATATTATGTCATTTCCCTTTTTAAAATCCCTGTGGTAATTTTTATTGCATGGAGAATAAAAATCCAAATTCTTCGTCAAAGTCTGTAAGGCCACACTTGATAAAGTCCCTACTTCTTTGGCTTCACTCATATGCTCAAATCACACTGGACATTTTCTTGATTCTCTGGGACCGCAGCTTGACCTTTACAACAGCAATCATATGACATATGCATGATCATGTTAACCTTACTTTTTTATACCAATGAATTGCAAGGGGAAGACTACTCTTTACGTGGAGTTCTTGTTATCACTGTAAAGCTATAAAAAGACAAGGTGTTGAAGCACTTATGGCCATATGGGTATTCAGGACACTATTTCAGGAAATGGTTATCAACACGTTAGTGATAGGGCATGAAAATTCCCAACTGTACAAACATGGAAGAAATTCAAATTTGAAGTACTTCCAAAAGTTCCTGTTTGCATAGCCCATTTTTTAGCTGGTTCCCTTTTCACCACTGTTTGTACAGCTTCTGGAATTTTTGAGAAACGAAGTATCTGTGGTTTTGACAGATGACTAACTTGGCAGGTTGGTCAGCCATCTCAATTTTATCATCAAGCTATTAGAAACTTTCCAGTTGTCTGAGCAAGCCCTCAGCCTGTCTGTAGAAACTGTATGGCTGAATTACCTCCCTAAGGAGTCTTAGTAGTTTCCTTGAACAGGAGCAGAGTTTGAAAATGAAAATGTGGTATAAAACAAATCTCATGTTCATGGAAATTCAAGCTATGGTATTCATAATGTTTTTTATTATGCTTGTATACAACTTACACATACTTTGTTTTATCATTAGTTGTTTCCAGTTTTAATGCCCTAATGATAAACTATTTTGATTTATGGTTGGCCAAGGCTGTCTTATGTAATTTTATATAACATCATGGAAAGACCCTCAGGTATTAGACAAAATTAACTTTTAAACACAGTGGTTTTGATTAAGTTGGTCATTGTTGATTGACCTTGTACTTTTTGTATAAACTTTTTTTATTTGCATAAGTTTTGATAGCCAGTGCCCTCATTATAAAAACAAGTCATTAATTTAGACTTAGACAACAAATACTGTGTCTGTATTTTTATTACACAAAGAAATCCATTTTAACTTACTATTAATGGAAAGAATATACTGAGAAGATCCTATCTAATAAAATAGTAATGTGCAAATTAACCGCCACTCCCTCCCTCCATCACAAAGATGGCAGCGACCACGGAGCTGGAGAGAGCAGGAGGCTTGGGTTGCCTCAGCGATGCAGGAAGCCAAGCTTCTCGCCTGCCCTGCTGGCCCTGAGCTCTGCTCAAGGCTACAAAGGTTCAATTGTAGAAGTTAAATAAATCCCAGATACCTGCTTCCAGCCCTTGGGCGTGGCCAGCCTGGAAATGGCCATCAGCCCCTCATATAGGCTGGCCAGGCATGCCAGTAGGGCCCCCCACCCTGAAGGTGCTATGGCCAGCCTGAAAATGGTCCTCAACCCCTCCCCCAGGCTAGCCAGGCACCCCAGTGTGGAACCCCACCTTGAAGGGGGTGTGGCAAGCCGGAAAATGGTCTTTAGCCCTCACCCAGGCTGACCAGGCACCCTAGTGGGAACCCCACCCTGATCCAGGATACCCTTCAGGGCAAACCAGCTGGCCACCCATGCACTAGGCCTCTATGCTATATAATAAAAGGATAATATGCAAATTGACCCTAACAGCAGAACGACTGGAAATGACTGGTCACTATGACACACACTGACCACCAGGGGCAGATGCTCAATGCAGGAGATGTCCTTGGTGGTCAGTGCACTGCCACAGGGGGAGCTCTGCTCAGCCACAAGCCAGGATGATGGCTGCCAGCACAGTGGTGGTGCGGGAGACTCTCCCACCTCCTCAGCTAAGGATGTCCAACTGTAGCTTAGGCCTGCTCCCTGCTGGCAAGTGGACATCCCCCAAGGGCTCCCAGGCTGTCAAAGGGATGTCTGACTGCTAGCTTAGGCCTGATCCCCCTGAGGAACAGGCCTAAGCCAGCAGGTAGACATCCCCCGAGGGGTTCCAAACTGTGAGAGGGCACAGGCCGGGCTGAGGGACATCCCCAAGTGCACAAATTTTTGTGCACTGGGCCTCTAGTGTCATGTAAGAATGATGACAAGAAGCAGGTAGTAAGGTTAAATATTAGGAACCCCAGGTTACTTGTACGTAAATTTTCCTTTTATACTATGGAGTTGGCCAAATGGAGTGGTTCAGATTAGTTGGGTTTTAAATTCTATTACTTAGTTCCAAGGAGAACCACACCAAGACACATCATAATTAAAATGCCAAGAGCAAAAGACAAGGAGAGAATTTTAAAAGCAGCAAGAGAAAAGCAGTCAGTTATCTAGAAGGGGTCACCCATACGTCTGTCAGCCAATTTCTCAACAGAAACTTTGCAGGCCAGAAGAGACTGGCAAGAAATATTCAAAGTGATGAATAGCAAGAACCTATAGCCAAGATTACTTTACCCAGCAAAGCTATCATTCAGAATTGAAGGTCAAAGAGCTTCACAGACAAAAGAAAGCTAAAGGAGTTCACCACCACCCAACCAGTATTATATGAAATGCTGAAAGGTATCCTTTGAGACGAGGAAGAAGAAAAAGTAAAGATAAAAATTATGAACAACAAATACTTATCTATCAACAAGTGAATCTAAAAAGCAAGTGAATAAAAAATCTGATGAACAGAATAAACTGGTGAATAGAATAGAATCAGAGGCATAGAAAGGGATTGGACTGACAATTTTCGGGGTGGGGGAAAGGGTGTTGGGGGTGCGGGAAGAGATTGGACAGTAATCGTACACGTATGGATGAGAACAGTTGGGGGTGGTAAGGACAGAGGGTGGGGTGGGAACTGGGAGGAGGGGAGCTATGGGGGGGGAAAAAGAGAAACAACTATAATAATTTAAACAATAAAGATTAAAAAAAATTTTTTTTAATCTATTACTTAGTGAGTTGCAGAGTTCTGTGTAGTTTAAGTTTCATACTTACCTTTTTATCCACAATCTATGTCCCTTAACTTTTTTCTGATTGATAAGATTCCATTTAAGAAAAGGGTTAAAGAAAGTTTGAAAAATGGTGTTTTAAGTAACAAGTGATAAAAGTAATTTTTTAATGCTGTTGTATCTGTTTTTTATAAGCCAAGTACTGTTTTTACTTTAGCTGGTTGATGTGTGTGTGGGGTTGAGGGTTTGCTGATTAAAATAATCGAATTGTATCAAAGTACTTTATATTATTTTTAACCATGAATTAATTTTGGTGGTGGGGAAACTTATTTTTCAGGTTGAAGCACTCAATAAATTAAAAACTTTAAATAGTTTAATCAAACTGAATGCAATGAAGCTAAACAGAGCCAAAGGCAAAGAGGCCATGCACACTTGTTTAAAACAGAATGCTTACCGGGAAGCCCTCTCTGACCTGCAGTCCCCTCTGAACCCATGTGTCATCCTCTCAGAACTCTAGTAAGTGACAATATGTGTTACGTTCAATGGATTTAAATGAAAACAGCAATAAAGAAAGGATTTCTAAGTGACTGCCTTGGAGGAGGAAAAGGGCCACCTATTAGCACCAATAAGTGGATATAATTAAAGAAGGGCAATCTTAAACATCCTCAAAGGTTATTCTTGTGTTCAGTAGGATGTATGTCTGCTAGCTGAATTTGCCTGCGGGGTTAGTGAAAGTTATTACACGTTAACTTCTTCTCAAGCATATATAATTAAACTTGTTTTCTATTACTGGTTTCTAAGAGTTAAAAATCCTATGTAAGTAAAAATGTTGGTACCCATCATTTGACAATTAACTTATTTTAAAATTATTTACTAATCAGCTTTCCTATTTCCAAATTTACTAATCAGCTTTCCTTGAATAAATTTGGAAAGTTATTTCTCACCTTTTCATTCTCTACAGAAGTAATAATGGAGAAGCAATAATATGGTATTCAGTATATCAGTATTCAAAATTGACCCCTTTTTAAGAAATTAAGAATGAACTCTTAATTACTTTAATTTAATAATATTATTGACTGTACATAACTACATAAAGAAGAATAAGGAAAAGAAAGGAGGAATTCTAAATGTATGTAGTAAAAAGGGTAAACCTGGGTTTTTAGTCCAGCCCATCTGGCATCACTACATGCCAAAGGCTGTCATCCAGGTTGCTTTTCTGCCATGAGGAAATGTTCTAGCTCTGACTTCAGCAGACTGTAACAGGTGAAGGGTTCTCCCTCAACTAGTGTATCACAGCACAATTATAATCTTGTCCTGTCTTTAAATTGAAGTGGGCTAATTGTCCCCTTTTTTTATTTCAGTGTTGAAAAGTGTAAATATATGGATTCTAAGATGAAGCCTTTGTGGCTGGTATACAACAACAAGGTATTTGGTGAGGATTCAGTCGGAGTGATTTTTAAAAATGGTGATGGTATGTACTGAAGTTTTTACAGTGCCAAATTTCTTAGTATTTCTTCTTTTGTTATTAGTTTCTTTATCTGAAATGTGTAAATGTGTAACAACAAATGGCAGCCGAAAGAGTTAGCTATCAGTGATTGTGCGGTTGAATTCATCATGTCCTAAATCTCACCCTCCCCACCCCCCTTTTTGGAAATTGACTTCTACAGCTTACTTACATACATTGTTCTAATATACCTTCCCTTTTTCCTCTACAAAATATAAAGTCTATTCCTTTAGTAAAAAGCTTATGAAATACAACAGAATATTTCCAATAATATATTCATCTTATTACAGTGATAATCCTTTTCATATTGCTGCCATAGTTTTGTTTTTTAAAATGCCTTACTGTGGCTTAGTTGGTTGGGCATCATTCTGTGCACAAGTTCGATTCTTGGTCAGGGCACATGTCTGGGTTGAGGATTTCATCACTAGTAAGAGGTGTGCAAGAGACAGCCAACCAATGTTTCACTCTCACATCGATGTTTCTCTCTCCATCTCCTTTCCTCTCTCTCTCTAAAAATCAGTCCTTAAAAAATCTTTAAAAAAACACAACAAAAACCTTATTGGCCCATCCTATATAACAAAAGGGTGATATGCAAATTGACCCTAAGAGCAGAACCACTGGGAATGACTGGTCACTATGACACACACTGACCACCAGGGAACACATGCTCAATGCAGGAGCTGCCCCCTGGTGGTCAGTGCACTCCCACAGGGAGAGCTCTGCTCAGCCTCAAGCCAGGCTGACAGCTGTCAGCACAGTGGTGGTGGCGGGAGACTCTCCCGTCTCCTCAGCACCACTAAGGATGTCCGACTGCAGGTTAGGCCTGCTCCCCGCTGGCAAGTGGACATCCCCTGAGGGCTCCCAGGCTGCCAGAGGGATGTCTGACTGCCAGCTTAGGCCCGATACCCTGGGAGCGGGCCTAAGCCAGCAGGTGGACATCTCCCGAGGGGTTCCAGACTGCGAGAGGGCACAGGCCGGGCTAAGGGATACCCTGAGTGCACAAATTTTTGTGCACCGGGCCTCTAGTACTTTATAAAGGGAATGCCTCTGAAATAATCACATCAAGTGCTACCACTTATTAGTTGTGTGACTGCAGACAAGTCATGCAAAATATATTGAGCTTCAGATTCTTCATGTACATGAGGATTATAGCATGTGTATGTTGGTTTATTAACAGGAATTAAGTGAGATAACAAGTAAATATGCTTAGCATAATATGTGGTTACAACTATTTTTAAGAGAAGTTGTAGTGTGTTGCCAGACATTTAACATCACTTGACCATATGAATGTCATTATGTAGAAGTCACTACTTTCACAGCCTCTGTTACCTGAAAATTACCCCTGGACATCATAAATAAAGTCAGCTATTACTGTTTTGTGAATACATCTTGCAATTATTACTTAAGCAATTCTTGAGAACTTCCTGTGCATCCCTAAAATTAAAAAAAGAAGGAAAAAAATTAGTGTGAATTGTGTGGATGCTTTAAATAACGTGACTGTGTTAAAGATGTATTATAATTAATATAGTAGCTTACACATGGTAAACTAAAATATTTTTACACTCAATTTTTGAAGTAGTGTTACTGGGACATGCTAACCAGCAAACCTCTTAATGAATATGGTCAACATTAAAACTTGGGGAAAAATTATCAGAGCACTTGCCAGTGGTTTTAATTAATTCTGACTGTTCAGCTAATCTTAATGTTAGCAGTCATAAAATGGAAAACATTTGTAATAATGCAGGTTTTTTTCTCTTAGATTTACGACAGGATATGTTGACACTCCAAATGCTGCGCTTGATGGATTTACTCTGGAAAGAAGCCGGTCTGGATCTTCGGTGAGATTTCTAGTGAATTGTTGTTGTTATTATTTTTTAATATTAGTTACAAGTTGTTTTTTAAAATATATTTTTATTGATTTTAGAGAGGAAGGGAGAGGGAGAGAGAGATAGAAACATCAGTGATGAGTCATCAATCGGCTGCCTCCTGCACACCACTGGAGATCGAGCTGCAACCCAGGCATGTGCCTTGACCAGGAATCGAATCTGAGACCTTGCAGTCCGCAGGCCAATCTTCTATCCATTGAGCCAAACTGGCCAAGGCACTAGTCAATTATTTTTATCTCATGTTAATATTCCTTACACAGCAGAATTTTTAAAATTTGTTGATTCCTTCCCTCCTGTTATTATCAATTTTTTATAATAATATTTATGTACCTTTTTATAGTTTGCAGAGTACTCTCAAATATATTATCTTATTTAAACCTCATCAGGTGTAGAACTAGACATGTGATGGTGAATTCAGGAAGAAGGAATCAGTTTGCTCTCAGGGAGGAATCACTGGGGGTTATGGAGTGATTAGGGCCAGCGAAAGCGTTGCCCTTCTTTTTAGCCTAGTAACATTGTTTTCTCTGCATTCCTGATAACCAAGAGTTTTAATGAACTTTTAGGGCTTTTAACTTAACCACTATTATTAAGGGTAGACAGCGAACAGGAAAGGCTTATGGCAACAGAAAAAAGGAAACATACTGGATTTTAAAAGTTTAATCATTATCAAATATTCTAAAGTAAAGAACAGATGATAATTGCAAATGAAATGTTGATGTATTTATATAAAAATACTAGTGGCCTGGTGCATGAAATTCATGTATGGGGGGTGGAGGGGGTGTCTCTCAGTCTGGTCTGCACCTTCTCCAGTCTGAGATCCCTCTCACAATCCTGGACCACTGGCTCCTAACCGCTCCCCTGCCAGTCTGATTGACACCTAACTGCTCCCCTGCCAGCCCAATCGCCCCCAACCACCCTCTCCTGCCGTGGCCCACCTCCTCCGCTGGGACCGGCCTCCTCCGCCCCACGTGGAGCTGCAGAACCCCCAGGCCTCACTGCACAGAGCAGTCATCGGGCTCCACCTTCACTGTGCATGTGGCCATCTTGTGGCGGCCATCTTGAGACGACATCGCACGCAAGGCTCACCTAGGCTTTTATTAGTATAGATAAGATTTGAATGTCAACCAAGAAAATTAAAAGTCAGACCTCACACTAGGCATTCTATTCATAATGAATAAGATGGGGGATAATAATTCTAAATATTTAAAGAGCTCATAAAAATAAGTATATTGGAAAAAGATGTGCAAAGACTATTTACACAAGATATAAAATAAGTAAACTAATTATGTGAACTCTGTCAGTTCCATTGTAAAAGTACAGGTTACAGGAACAATTGAATAGCATTGATTTCCCAGCAAAGATTTTGTTAAATGATAATTTGTCT
The DNA here is from genome assembly GCA_004026665.1 of Murina feae. Lineage (NCBI taxonomy): Eukaryota > Metazoa > Chordata > Mammalia > Chiroptera > Vespertilionidae > Murina > Murina feae. The sequence goes on along the minus strand of PVJC01019763.1, from coordinate 5,287 downwards.
AGGAGACTGTTGGAGCAATGAAAATGCAAGTATTGTTATACGCCACTGTGAGTTAACATAATCCCCTGTGTAGCAAGTTTACTTAGACCCTATAGCTAATATTTCCAGAACTTACTTTAAAAGTAGAAATGTGGAAAGAGATTTATATACAAAGATATTTACCCTTGCTTTATATACAAATTAAAAAATTGGACTCTCCTTTTGAATATTTGCTCAATAGTAGGATAACAGTTGAAAAAATTATTAGCTTTTCCAGTATGACCAGACACTTCAAGGTATTTTTAAAGTACTATTTATAGAAAATTGTTTAGAGAAAGTGATTACCTTCAAGTATCAAATGAAGTATTTGATGCAAAAGTATTTTTATGAAATTACTAGAAGCCCAGTGCATAATATTTGTGCACTGGGGGCAGAGGTAGGGGGGACAGGGGGATCCCTCAGCCCGGCCTGCACCCTCTCGCAGTCTGAGACCTCCAGGGATTGGGCCTGAGCCTGCAGGTGGACATCCCTCTCGCAGTCTGGGATCTATCGCTCCTTACCGCCTGCCTGCTCACTTCTTTTTAGCACTGCTGGGGAAGCGGGAGAGGCGCTCACCAGCTACGAACCCAGCGTTGAGCATCTGCCCCCTGGTGTGCATCATTAGCGACTGGTCATTCTGGTCGTTCTGCTATAACGGTCATTTAGATTTTTATTATATAGATTTCAACCATGTTAAATATTCACTGAACAATGACACACTGATGTTGACAGAAACTAATGTCAATAGACATTTCAGGTGGTAGGATTGAAGATGATCCCCCTCACCACCCCCTTTGTATATCTATTTCTCTAGTTTTCTACAACGGTAATTTCTTTTACTCAAGGAGAAAAAAAACATTAAGCGTGTGTCATGATACAGCATAGGTCCATATAGTTTTTAAACTTTTAAAATGTAAGTTAATAATAATATTTAACTTTATCATTTACCTAACTCACTCTATATTTTTTTAATTGTGGACTGTTTCAAACATGAAAGTATAGAAGAAAATTTACAGCAGTTTTTATGTTCTGATGTCCAGATTTAATAAGCATATATTTAGCAATTAAATGACAAATGTTAGCATGTTTCTATTTGTTGGCCAGCTTTTTATTGTGCTGTTGGTCATTTGCATGTGTTCTTTGGAGAAATATCTATTCAGATATTTTGCTCCTTTTAGAATTGGGTTATTTTGTCTTTTAATATTTGAGTTATAAGAATTTTTTGTATGTTTAGATACTAGAAACCCCCTATTATATAAATTACTTGCAAATATTTTCTTTTATTATGTTGGGTGTCCGTTCACTTTCCTATAATGCCCTTTGAAACAAAGTTTTTACTTTTGATAAAGTCCAATTTTTTTGGTTACTTCTGGTTTTGGTGTTTGGTCTAAGAAACAATTGTCAAATCTAGTGTCATGAAGATTTACACCTATGTTATCTTTTTAAAGTTTTATAATTTTAACCCTTGTAATGGAGGCCATTAGTTCATTCTTAATCTTTTTATATGGTATGTGGCAGCAGTCCAATTTTATTCTTTTAAATTCAGTTATCGATATTCAGTTATCTTAGCACCATTTGTTGGAAAGATGTTCTTTCTTCATCGAACATCAGTTGAATAAATTTGAAAGCTTTTTCTGTACTCTAAATTTGTTGTTGTTGTTGTTAATCCCTGCCCGAGGATATTTTTCCACCTATATTTAGAAAGACTAGAAGAGAGAGGGAAAGACAGAGAGAAACATCAGTGTGAGAGAAACATTGATTGGTTGCCTCTTGCAAGAGCCTCAGAGCCTGCAACCAAGGTCCGTGCTCTTGACTGGAATCAATTCTCTTTGGTCCACAGGCCAATGCTCTATCCACTGAGCCAAACAAGTTAGGACTGTACTCTAAATTTTATTTCAAGGACATGTCTATCTTTGTCATAGGCTTTATTACTGTGGCTTTTTAGTAAGTTTTAAAATTGAAAAATGTGAATCCAGCTTTTGTTATTCCTCTGTTTTTATTTATCTGGGAATTTCTTAATTTCTCCATTATGTGTGAAGAATAATTTTAATGGACGTTGAATTCTTGTTTGAGTCTTTCAGCACTTTGAATGTCATGACACCTTCTGCCTTTAAGGTTTCTAAGGAGAAATCAGTTTATTGAGAATCCCTGTCAGTGATAAGTCACACCTTTATTGCTGCTTTAAAGATTCTGTTTTTTAATCTTTTTTCCCCCATATATTTTTTATTTATTTCAGAGAGAAAGAGAGAGTGAGAGAGATAGAAACCTCAATGATGAGAGAGAATAATTGATTGGCTGCCTCCTACACGCTCCATACTGGGGATCAAGCCCACAACTCAGGCATATGCCCTGACTGGGAATCAAATCATGACCTCCTACTCCATAGGTTGACTCTCATCCACTGAGCCCTGCCGACAGGGCTCTATTTTTTAATCTTAACAGTTTGATTATACTATGTCTAATCCTACTTGGCGTTTATCTCACTTTGAATTTGTTTGAGCTTCTTGGATGTGTAGGTTACTATGGTACATCAAATTTCAGAAGTTTTCAGCTCTACGTTTTTCAATTTTTTGTTTGTTTGTTTCTTTTTTCTTTTCCTTATGAGATTGTCATTATGTACTTGTTGGTATGTTGGTATACAGTTCCCTGAAGCTCATTTTTTCTTCACTCTTTTTCTTCATTCTTTGACCTATCTTCAGATTTGTCTACTCTTTCTTATGGCTGCTCATATCTGTTGTTGTGTTCCTCTAGGGAATTTTATATTTAGTTATTGTACTTTTCAACTTCAGAATTTCTATTTGGTTCTTTTTTTTTTTTTTTTAATCTTTATTGTTTAGATTATTACAGTTGTTCCTCTTTTTTCCCCCATACCTCCCCTCCTCCCAGTTCCCACCAACCCTTTGTCCTTACCTCCTAGCCCCCTCTGTCCTCATCCATAGGTGTACGATTATTGTCCAGTCTCTTCCCACACCCCCAACACCCTTTCCCCCCGAAAATTTTCCTCCCTTTCTATGCCTCTTATTCTATTCTATTCACCAGTTTATTCTGTTCATCAGATTTTTTATTCACTTGATTTTTAGATTCACTTGTTGATAGATATGTATTTGTTATTCATAATTTTTATCTTTACTTTTTCTTCTTCTTCTCAAAGGATACCTTTCAGCATTTCATATAATACTGGTTGGGTGGTGATGTACTCCTTTAGCTTTTTTTTGTCTGTGAAGCTCTTTATCTGATCTTCAATTCTGAATGATAGCTTTGCTGGGTAAAGTAATTTTGGCTGTAGGTTCTTGCTACTCATCACTTTGAATATTTCTTGCCAGTCTCTTCTGGCCTGCAAAGTTTCTGTTGAGAAATCAGCTGACAGTCGTATGGGTTTCCCCTTGTAGGTAACTGACTGCTTTTCTCTTGCTGCTTTTAAAATTCTCTCCTTGTCTTTTGCTCTTGGCATTTTAATTATGATGTGTCTTGGTGTGGTCCTCTTTGGATTTCTTTTGTTTGGGGTTCTCTGCGCTTGCTGAACTTGTAAGTCTATTTCTTTCACAAGGTAGGGGAAGTTTTCTGTCATTATTTCTTCAAATATGTTTTCAATATCTTGCTCTCTCTCTTCTTCTGACACCCCTATAATCCTGATGTTGGTACGCTTGAATTTGTCCCAGAGGCTCCTTACACTGTCTTCATATTTTTAGATTCTTGTTTCTTTTGGCTTTTTCAATTTGGTGTTTTTTGCTTCTTCACATTTCAAATCTTTGACTTGATTCTTGTGATCCTCTAGTCTGCTGCTGGATCTCTGTATGTTATTCTTTATTTCAGTCAGTGTATGCTTAATTTCTAGCTGGTCCTTTTTCATATCTTTAAGGGTCTCACTAAATTTATCGGCAGTCTCTAGAAAATTCTTGAAAAACCTTATAGCCATGGTTTTGAACTCTATATCCAGTCATTTGCTCTCCTCCATTTCTGTCATTTGTGATCTGTTTCTTTGTCTCCACATTTTGGCTGCTTCCCTGGATTGATAGAGTGGCTTTCTGTGTAAGGTGATCACTGAGACGAATTGACCTCCAAGCCACTTGGTTATGAGAGTCAGCTGTGTCTTCAGTGGGAGAACTTCTGTGCTGGAGATACCCTTATGGGGCAAGAGTTGTTTCAGTGGGGCTTTGGTGCTCACTGAGTCTGCTCCAAGTGTGTCCCTAGTGAATCTGAGGAGTTGTATTTAGGATGATACCACTCTGACCACTGGGTGCACTGGCTCTATATCTCTAAGAGGAGCTATTTTAGCCTTTGCCTGAGGCTACTCGACCTTTTATATGCAAAATCCTCTGCATGCGGCTTGGGAGAGTCGGGACCTCAGGGAGTTAGCTATGGCTGATTCTCAGCCCTGCGCTAAGAGACACTGGGTCTCTGTGTCCCACGGTAATTGCTGCAAGCAATGCCGAGAGAAACCCGCTTTGGATTTCCTCCCGGTGCCAGTCAGTCCCATTTCTACAGGTATGTGTCTGGGTCCCCAGAAACTCACCTGGAACTGGAGTTCAGAGCCGCCGGGAGCTTGTGGCTCCCTCTGGATTGAAAAAGATCTGTGTTCTCCAGTGCCAGTCCTCTCCCTGAGCCCCACACGCGTGCCTCTGTACCTCCATACTTTGCTTCCGCACCTCCTCTGAGTCTCAGTCTCTTTCTAGTTGTAGAATTTTCACTCAGCCAGCCTTCCTGTGCTTCTGGGTGGTGTCTGTTTTTTCTTTTTGTTGTGATTTTGAAATGGTTGTGCACGACCACAATTCCAGTGTTTACCTATGGCGCCATCTTGGTTTCCCCTATTTGGTTCATTTTTAGTAATTCCTGCCTGTTGATAGTCTCTTCTTGGTGATTCATCATTCTTATATTTTTCTTTAGTTTTTTAGAAATGATTTATTTTAGTTCTTTGAACATACTGAAAATAGGTGTAAGATTTTTAATATGTTCAACATTGGGGTTTATATGTCTCAGTACTTTTTAAAAAATATATACTTCTGTTGACTTCAGAGAGGGAGAGAGAGAGAGAAACACCAGTGACCAGAGAGAGTCATTGATTGGCTACCTCCTGCACGCACCCTACTGAGAATCGAGCCTGCAACCTGGGTATGTGCCCTTGACTGGAATCAAATCCAGGACCCTTCAGTCCACAGGCCAAAGCTCTATCCACTAAGCCAAACCAGCTAGGGTGTGTTATTCCTTTTTAACAGGAGAGAAAATTAAGGCTCAAAGGATATTAAGTAATTTGTCAAAACTTACAAAAATA
>PVJC01019762.1:16793-29973 GCA_004026665.1 Murina feae | reverse complement strand
AGGAGGAGGAGGAGGAGAGAGATATCCATGTGAGTGAGAAACATTAATCGATTGCTCCCCACGTGACCCCCCAAATCAGGGATTGAATCCACAACCTAGGTATGTGCCCTGACCAGGAATCAAACTAGCCACCTTCTGGTGTAAGGGATGATGCTCCAACCAACTGAGTCACATTGCTTAGGGCCCAAATGGAGCTTTGGAGGTCAGTTCATCATGTTCCAGGTCCCATGGGCAGGCAGGCCTGCCCCCCACCAGGCCTAACCTTCCTGAGAGGGCTCCTTAAAGCCACACCAGGCACCTGTCAGGTACACAGCGCTATCGGCCATTAGGGCAAACCTGGAATATCAAAGCCCTTTATTGAAGAAAAAAACAAATTTCAAGATAACCTGATGGTAAATAAAGAGCATCAGTTTTGATGATGAAAAAGGTTAGTAATCAAGAAGGCCAAAAGTAATAGGGAGGGGGGCAAGGGTTTTGAATAACAGAAGATAAGCAGCATTATAAGAATTTAAAGGCCTAGAGATTAAAAAAACAAATAAAAATAAAAATCTCCTAGGCATGGGATTTTCCTGGATTTGAGTTTAAAGTTAGAGGGAAGAAGGCAGGCCACTTCTCTGCCTGAGTTTAAAGCTTCTGGACCATTTGCTGTAAGGCCAACCTGCTCTGTTACAGTTCTTTAAATGAAGTACTAGTTTAGGGTATTTAGCAGCAGTTAGAACTCAAAGATATGTTGACTTGGGAAGTTTTATGCATTCACTTTTATTTAATACTTTGTTTTAAAAAATACATTTCCTAGAAAGAAAAATTTAAGGTTAAAGAGAAGCAAAATAAAACAAAAACAAAAAACTCTTTTTCTTCCAAGTCTCCAGAAGAGTTTGTCTGATGTGAAAAATAAATATTATGATCATCACAAGAAAAATTACAAACTATTGACAAATCTATTTAGACAAAGAAAGCCACTAGCCTTGCATGCAAGCATAAGGGGACCAGATGGCAAAGGGAAAATGAAACTAAAGATAAACTATTGAGTTGGAAAATAATCTCATTAAAATATAAATGACTCTGCTTCGATAAGGGATAGCAGAGATAGTGGTCCTGTTTTGGAGCCTATCCAAGAACTCTCAGCTTGGCATGAGATCTGGAGACCAGGACCAGACATCTGACCATGTGCCATAGTTACCTCCCCAACCGCCGGGTGATGGGAGAAAGATGAGATGGAATGAGAAAGAATTCTGGAAAAGTGCTGTGAAAATTTAAGAATAGAGTGAAATCCTAGACCCACAAGACTGCCCTCTAGGCTCCTGTGAGGACGCTCATGCCTTCTTGGAACTGTGGCCAGGTCACCTACTTAACATATTTAATTTCTAGTTGGTCCTTTTTCATATCCTTGAGGGTCTCACTAAATTTATCAGCAGTTTCTAGAAAATTCTTGAAAAACCATAAAACCATGGTTTTGAACTCTATATCCAGTCATTTGCTTTCCTTCATTTCTGTCATTTGTGAACTGTTTCTTTGTCTCTGCATTTTGGCTGCTTCCCTGGGTTGAAAGAGTGGCTTTCTGTGTTAGGTGACCACTGAGAGGAAATGACCTCCAAGCCACTTGGTTATGTGAATCAGCTGTGTCTAGAGTGGGAGAACTTCTGTGCTGGAGACACCCTTATGGGGCAAGAGTTGTTTCAGTGGGGCTTTGGTATAAGACCCCTCGGTATGTTGGCACTTGTATCTCCAAGGAGGTGCTATTTTTAGCTTCTACCTGGGGCTTCCCAGCCTTTTATATCCAAAAGCCTCTGTGCACAGCTTGGGTGGTGCTGGGTCTTGGGGAGTCTACAGGGCAGAGCAACCAGCTATGGCTGCTTCTCAGCCCTGCCCTAAGAGGCACTGGGTCTCAAGCTGCTCTGGAGTTTCTCCCAGTGCCCGACGGTACCCGACAGTCCAGCTCCTCCCCATATGGTTCTGAGTCCCCAGAAACTCCCCTGGAACTGGAGTTCAAAGTAGTCAGGAGCTTGTGCTTCCCTCTGGTATGAAATGCTTCCAGCCCTTTCCGCAAGCCCCTTCGCCCGCCTCCATACCTCTGCACTTTATTTCCGCACCTCCTCTGAGTCTCAGTCTGTTTCTAGTTGTAGAATTTTCACTCAGCCAGCCTTCCTGTGGGTCTGGGTGGTGTCCATTTTTTCTTTTCATTGTTGTTTTAAAATAGTTGTGCACGGCCGCAATTCCGGTGTTCACCTATGCCGCTGTCTTGGTTTTCTCTCACTACTTATCATATTATTCATCTAGACTTGGAAAGGCTTAGCCCTCTGTCCTCTCAGTCTCACACTCTCCTTCAGTGACTTCAGGGACCAGTCTTATAAAGTTCCAGTTGCCAGTATTAGTTTGCTAGAGCTGCTGTACAAAGCATCACAGACCTGGTGGCTTCAACAACAGAATTTCATTTTCTTACAGTTCTGGAAGCTGGAAGTCCAAGATCAAGGTGTTAGTAGGTTTGGTTGCTCCTGAGGCCTCTCTGCTTGTCTTTCCTCTGTGAGAACACATCTCTGGTGTCTCTTTGTGTGTCTAAATGTCCTATTTTTATAAAGATACCAACAATGGGTTAGGGCCCATCCTAAGTGCCTGATTTTAACTTAATTACCTCCTGAAAGAACTTACCGTATTTTCTGGCATATAAGACTACTTTTTTTAAACATATATTTTATTGATTTTTTACAGAGAGGAAGGGAGAGGGCTAGAGAGTTAGAAACATTGATGAGAGAGAAACATCAATCAGCTGCCTCCTGCACACTCCCTACTGGGTATGTGCCTGCAACTAAGGTACATGCCCCATTGAGAAAAACATCGATCAGCTGCCTCCTGCACACTCCCTACTGGGTATGTGCCTGCAACTAAGGTACATGCCCTTGACTGGAATCAAACCTGGGACCCTTGAGTCCGCAGGCCCACACTCTATCCACTGAGCCAAACCAGTTAGGGCTAAGACTACTTTTTAATGCAGGAAAATGTTCTCAAAAGTTGGGGGTAGTCTTATATGCTCAGTCGTCTTATATGCCCGAAAATACGGTACTTTCAAATACAATCACATTATTAGGTACTGGGGATTAGGATTTCAATATATTAATTTGAGGCATACAATTTAACCCACAACAATGCCTTTGAAGAAGTCTCACATAAGTGGAAGGACAGTATGTGTCATGGATAAGACTGATTTTTTTTTTATGCTGGCCAGACTGTCTGAACTCAAATGCTTTTTCCATCACTAGGTTTGTGATCTTTGGGACAAGTTACTCAACCTCTCTGAGAGTCATTTTCTTGGTTGTATCATTGGCATTCTAAGGGTTTTGTGAGGACTGAGAAGTTAATACATAGAGAGGGCTGAGATAGGGCTTGGCACATGAGAAGTGTTGGATATTATCATTTCACTCTGCAGTCTGCTTCCAGATTTATATCTTTCTTCATGTGCTCTCACAAGTCCATATCTATGATCTAAATGGTCTTGACCCTTTCTACATGAACTCCTCCATCCTCAACATGATATTGGGTATCCGGTTGGATCTGATCCAAATAAGATGGAGACTTTATCTTTGAATGCTAATAGTCATTAGTGAAAGATTCAGTCACATAAACCCCAAACCTCAGTACATTGTCATTAATGTTACCACAAATGTGTTTGTGTTTCAGTTTAGAAACATGTACAAGGTGCTACTAGAACCAGTGTAAGGGAGGAAACAATAGATCCTGAGTAGGATGATAGGGGAGCAGGGAAAGGAGTAACTGATTGCAATTGATTTAACAAAGAGAAAACAGAGGTTGAGACATAAGGAGAAAATAGAGTTCACCAAACAGACAGCAAGGGGCAGGTCAGAGATCTTTCTTTTTGGAGGTCTAGGCCATTCGGCATCCCTTTCTCCTCCATACCCCACAACTCATCCCACTCCATCATCCCACCCCAACTCATCCCACTCCATCATCCCACCCCAACTCATCCCACTCCAGCATCCCTCTCCAGCATCCCACCCCAACTCATCCCACTCCAGCATCCCTCTCCAGCATCCCACCCCAACTCATCCCTCTCCAGCATCCCACCCCAACTCATCCCTCTCCAGCATCTACTCCTGCTTCTGTCGTGTTGATATTATAGACATCTTAGTTCCTCCAGTGAGGACCTGGGAATTTGCTAACAATCATCCTCAATTTTTGCCTTCATTTTGCAGCTACTCCAACTGCAATTTAAAAACTTCAAGATACAAATTTATGACTACCCATTCTAGTCTTTTCTACTCTCATTTCTGTCTCTCCATCCATTTCTCACCTCATAAAGCCTTCTATTTGTGCATCTTAAAGTTGAACCAACCTAAAAGGCCTCCAGATAGATCTGCTGCTTCAAGAGCTACTGCCCTACAACACAACCTTGAGAGCTTTCATTTCTACCATTTATTCACAGAATACCGGCAAGCACCACACTTGCACTTTCCTCCCATCTTAATGCTCTTTCCAGCCTCTACCCACTTTGCACTCTCTGTGATGGATCCTGTTCATCAACTGCTCTGTATCAGGGACAGCTCTAGGCACTGGGGACACTCAGATAAAAATTCTTGCCCTTAAATTGCTGCCAGCTATATTTGATTTTAAAAGTAAGCTGACAGTTTGAAAACAATGTTATAATTTTTCTCAAGCCCAAAGTCAGGCTGAGGGGGTCCTGTTTTCCCCCATAACCCTTTGACCTTTCATGTAATACCTATTGGTGTGCTCATCTTATTGCTGGCTTTTTAAAAAACAAACAAACCAAAAAAACACACACTATGCCTATGAACACTTTTGCTGTGTTGTGGGTTTACAAGTATTATGGTCCACTGATTGGGAAACGCTATTAGGTGGGCTGGCTGGGGTTGTTAAGCAAAGCCTCTGGTTCAGACAACCACTCCTGGATCAACCAGTCCTCAGGGCGGCAACAAGAGGAACAATTGACAGAACCTTTGGGGTTCCCTGATGCTGGCCACGATGCTGCTTGCCCTGGCAATGTGGTTGTTTTTAATACATAGTCTGAGAACCTGAGCTTGTAACACCCACAATGAGTACTTTCAAAATAACACCTCTCTACATAAGGCTCCTCTCCCTTCTAGCCTATTAAAAAAGTAGCCGATTGCCTGCCCCTTCTCTCTGTTCTATCAGCCTCTCCTGGGGTCTCTCTCATCAACATTTCAATACACTAATCTCTCTCATGTTGAAAAAGAAAAAAAATATCATCATTGTAAGCCCACATCCTCTTTCATCAACTGCCACTCCTTTACACAGCACATTTCCTGAAAGTATTGTCCATATTTATAATCTCCATTTCCTTTCAATGCCAAATAGGGTTCAGTTTCCTTAGACACTGTTGACTCCTCCCTTGTTCTTGGGATAGTCTCTACCCTGACTTCCATAGGATGATGCTCCAGGTTTTCTTCCCACCCCTCTGCTCCTTTGTCTCCCATGCAGCTTCCTCTATGTCTTTATGGACTGGAGTTCTCAAAGTTTGCTCCTAAGCTCTCTCCTCTTCTTTGCACCCTCTCCCTTGGCCCGTGATTTCAATTGATGTACATAGGACTCCCAGTGAGACTCCAGCTCTCACATCTCTGTGCCTCAGGCCTGTCGATCTTACTGTCTCTTTGACAGATATTCTTGGCTGTCTCAAAGGTACATCCAATTAAAATTATACAAACTGAACTCATGATCACCACTCCCACTCTGCCATGATTCTCTTCTCCCTGTTTCTCATCTCACTGAGTGGTAGCATCATTTGTCTTAGTATCAAGCCAGAGATTATATATCATCCTTAAAAACTGTCTCTCTCTTAATCACTTGTCAGTTCATCACCAGATTCTGTCATTTCTGCTTGCTAGATGTGCCCTGAAATATTTCTCTTGCCTCCTACCCCACTGTCATCTTAGTCCATTCTTTCTGTCTCTCCAGACTAGCTTATTATACTAGTTTTTCAAATGGCTTCCCACACCCATTCATGCCCTCTTATCCAGTCACCATACTCTAACTAGAGTGCTCTTTGTGAAAGGGAAATCTGGCCATGCATCCCCTCAGCAACCTGAACAATCGCTATAACTTCCTATTGATTTTAGAATGGAGACCAAAATTATACCAAGCCATGTGTCATCACAATCCCCCCTTTCTGCAGACATTGTCTGTGCTCCAACCATGCTAGCCTTCTTTAGTTCCTTCAACAACCAACTGTACTTTCTCTTCAGGCACAGACTTCTGCATTTGCTAGTTTCTCTCTCTGGAATACTCTTTCTGGCTCATTGTGACCTGGTAGACTGCTGCTTGGTTGTCATGTCACCACTCAATTATTGTTGCCTACTAGATGTATCCCTATTTATGCATTCAGAGGACCTTAATGAAGTGGTCATTTCATATTTTTGTGTTTCTTTAATTATTCTCTCTTTTCATCCCTATGCATCACGAAGACCAGATGGTTCCGTGCACCACTGTACCTTCATTGTCTAACGTAGAGCTTGACATGTGCTTATTACAACAGATGCTTCTATGCTTAGCACTTAATACTGAGCCTAGTGCACAGGATTCCTTCAAATGTTTCTGGAAGGGTGACTGAGCACATGCACTATAAATGTTCTGATGCCTTTTCTAATCCCTTGGAGGAAACTAGAAAAATTCTCAAAATGTTCATTAAAAAAAAAAGAGACAGTTTTATTAAAGCATTTTTCATGGGCCAGACAGAATATGTAACAAAACAGACACAGTTCAAATAATTGTTTCACCCCACTGGGAAATTTACTTACTGGAAGAAGCACGAAAAAAAAAAAAAAGGACACACTGAGTGACAGTGGTTAATTCCCATGACCCCTCAAGAATTGGCCCCAATGACCCATGGACTCTTGCAGACATGCGAAGTCTAATGTGAAAAACATTATATTGTGGACTAGCTGTGCTTTGATGCTTTCACTTTTCCATAATGTTTTCCAAAATTCAAAGTATTATTTCTGAATCATCTCTAGGTGAATTAGATCATTTTCTTCTCAGTCTGTCTGGCTAGCAATATCCTACTGTGATAATGTTGATTCTGTGTCACCCCAGGGCTCTCATGGGGAAGAGGTTCTAAGCACTGAGAATTTTTTTTGTTGTAGACTAGAATCTTCTCTTCTGGAGGGGAAAGAAGCTGCCTTTTAAACATAAAGATGCCTTAGTTCCTCAGGGTTAGGTTAAACGTTTTCCTGCTAAAGGGAAATGGGTTGATTCCACGAGTCCACAGGTCTCCCGCTGCATGATGATCCCGTGATCCTATTAATGTTTGACAGAATGGCAAGTCTAAATGTGCAATTCCACATAACCTCTGAGTTTTCTCCCAGGGATGAAATTGAATAGAAAATGGAATATACTGTAGTGATGAGAATCTGGCTGTGTCTTTGGAATAGTAACTAGCTGCACAGCTTGGTCACCTAGGAAACAAGCAAAGCCCCATATGAGGATGTTGGAGAGCTTATGCTACTGAGTCAAAATTTATCTGGATTTGGCTTCATGTTGGGAGCACATGTGATATTTTATCTATGAGCCTGGGAACACTGACAAATGGTGTTCTAAGTGATTTAAGAGACCAATAGTGCATAAACCAAAAAGATCAAGGTGCAAATGCTGGCTCTATGTTAAAAAGGTGGAATGTGAGTCATGAGCTGTGGAGAGCTTTAGGCCATTTTGCAAATTATGTTAAATAGCAGAATAATTGAAGGGAAAAAAAAGACTTAAAATGTCTGCACTTTTAGTTTACATTGATACCAAAGATTAAGATATTTGAAAACATTCAAATGTCTGGCATTACAATAACAAATGTTTTGGATAAAGAATTATGCGGGTGTTTTTTTCTCTTCAATTCCTTATTATGGTGCTGCAAAAATCATTTTTGAAAAGTTTCTTTATTATATGTAACTAGGATTGATATTACATTACATATAACCTGTGGCTATCCAGAGAGCTGTTTTTTTTTAAATAAACATTTTCTGACTTTATCATGGAATTTTCCCCAAAAGAAAGATTATAGACATTTCAACTTGACCTGCCAGCAACAGCCCACATAGACAGCCACGCCCTTCTCCCTAGAGCACTCTCTTCCCTTGACATCACCCCGCTGGGTTTCCTCCCACATCTCTGGAGATTCCTTTGTCAGATCTTTCAGATACAATCTGCTTGTATTGGAGTCTCTCTGGCACACTAGTTCTACTGCTGCCCTCACCCCCCAACCCCTACTCATTCTCATTTCCTTGCATGCCCTATGATTCTATGCATGCTCATGACTGTGAGTACAATCATTATGCTGATGACTTCTAATTCTGTGTCTTTGAACATTTCTCCCAGCTGAGCTCCATCCCTAAGTCCAATTTCATACAAGGCAATGCACTTAGATGTCTCAGAGATGTATCAAATTCAACATGTCCAGCACAGAAACGACCATCTTCCTTCCCAACATGCTGCTTTTCCTCCATGTTTCTTAGTTAGTGATCCTACCATCTACCAGAAACCAAGCAGTTATCTTTGATATCTCTACCTGTCCCACCTTTTACACCCAAATCATCCAACTGTTTTCTTCTCTCCATCTCCACTATCACCCCCTCAGTCCAGGCCAACATCATTTTGGACCCAGATGACTGCACTGGCCTCCTAACTGACACCCCTGTATCCACTCCTGCTTCCTAACAATCTCTTCTCTACACCAGGAAGAGAAATGTTACAGAAATGCAAACCAAGTCATGTTAGTTCTCTGTTTAAAGTCTTTTTGTGATCTCCTAACATCTTAGGATCAGTAGCAAGAATAGGTTTGCAGAGCAAGACTATGAATTATGTCTCAGAAATGTTGAGCTTGAAATGCATGGGAATTCAGTTAGGATCCACTGGGCAGTTGCACATAGAGGTCTCAGTAGGTGATGTAACTAGAGTAGTAGCTGTTGTAACTAAGAACCAATAGAGATGTTATAAAGGTTAACTGGATGTTCCCTCAGACAGGGCTCACAGAACAGCAATCATACCAGGTGCCACAGCATTCTAGAGGTTTTAGAGGATAGGGAAGTCTAATTTACTGAAGCTCCTAGTATTTTGGGGACAGTTTTGATCATTGATGTACAATCATGTCACTTGTTATGGTAGAAATCAGGCTGGCAGGAAGCGACAAACCAAATGCCCTGGGAGGTTCAGAAAAGGAGTCTTTATTCTCACCAGTGCTGACTCAGTGGAGTCCCCTCCGGAGGCTGAGTCCCCAAGGTGACGGGGTTTTTGCCTTATATACATCCCTAGGTTCTTTGTCTCCCATATATGGCATATGTACACATTCTAGACATTCTTTCTATGGTACATGCTAAGCTTCCAGGTATCTATTGCAGTTTGAGGAGGAAGGGTGGGTGCTGCAACCAAGCAGAGCTCAGGACCTCCCCGCAGTCTGAGCCCCTCTAGAAACATGGGCAGGTGGCCCATCTCGCCCACTTCTATGTGCACACCACCCTCCCATGGTTGCCCATGCTCTTGGCTGTTTCTCCCACTGCACTGTTCTCACAGCCACTCAGGAGGATGCCACCCAGGAGCTGAGCAGGGCCCTCATGCTGACCCCCTGGGGCCCTGGCCTCCGGAGCCACCCCTGACAGACATGATTTCCAAGCCACATTTCGACTAGATTCCCTACAATGTCTTAGATGATGAGTGAAGCAACCTGAGATAGCAGAAGCTTGATCAGCTGCAGGCCCCACTGAAGTAGAAGCAGAAGAAGCAGGAGAAATTACACAGAAGCTGAGGTGTGGTTATGGTGGTGCAAGCAGGGAGGGAGCTTGCCATCTCAAATTGATTAACTTAAAGTGAAAAATATAACTATCAATTTCTCCCAAAGAAGTATTAAATTCACTGCTCAATACATTATTTCCCTTAAAGACAAATTACTGTAAGACAAATTACACTAGTAATCAGGAGAGACTGCTCAGTGAACATAGTATTAAAGCTAGGGAAGTGAGATGAATGATTCTTATTGAATTACTAGGGGCCCAGTGCACAAAAATTTGTACACTTGGGGGGAGGGTCCTTCAGCCTGGCCTGTGTTCTCTTGCAGTCTGGGACCCCTTGGGGGATGTCCACCTGCTGGCATGCCTGGTGAGGGGCTGATGGCTGTTTGCATGCTGGCCAAGCCCCCAGTGGGGACCCTCACCCCATTGGGGTGTGGCCAGGCTGGGTAACGGGCTGAGGGCTGTTTTCAGGCTGCCCACAGTCCCTTCAGGGTTCGGGTACCTACTGGGGTACCTGGCCAGCTTGAGTGAGGGGTTGAGGGTCATTTTCAGGCTGCCCACAGCTCCCATTGACCCAACATCCCAGCAAGGCTGGCTGGAATCAGGTTTCTGAGGTTTATTTATTTTCTGTAATTGATACACTGTTGCTTTAAGCCCAGGCCTAGGCAGGTAATGAAGCCTCCTGTTTGTTTCAGCTCTGTGGCTTTCATAATTAAAACATTGTTACTGTGAGCAGAGGCTCAGCCAGGCTAGGCAGGCAGTTGCAATGGAAGCCTGCTGTTTACTCTAGCTTAGTGGCTGCCAGCCTCCATCTTGGCTGGGTTAATTTGCATACAGCCGCTCTGATTGGCTTGGAGGTGTGGCTTGGCTGGTGGGCATGGCTTTGGTGTCTCGGATGATGGTCAATTTGCTTATTAGTCTTTTATTAGATTAGATTGATCCAGAATATTCACATACAATCTTCTAGGTACTGTTGATACTGTGCCTTAAAGTTCTGTTTTTGCTTAGCTAAACTTGAAATTGGGATAACAACAATGAAGCAGCAACAATGAATAAGAAGAATTTATATATGAGAATTTTTTCTACAAATGGTTTTTGCTCCCTTTATGAAAACAAAAAAATCCCCAGCAAACAACTGAGAAAACACACACAAAACAAAACAAAAAAACACAAAACCTCCACAAAGCTATGGAAATGTCCACCATTTAGTTAGAAATATTTAGCTCAAAATGCATTATAATTCAAAAGGTAACTTTGTACTTACAACAGGAACCAGCTGGAAGAAAGTTCTAAACTTTACCCTGAAGAAGATAAAGTAGTTGAGAGAATAGTCATTTGATTCCTCTCTTCTGCTTGGGTCTTAGAAAGACAACAACTATCTAATCTAATAAAAGAGTAATATTGAAATTGACCGCTTCTCTGGGATGCCTAAGCCATACCCACCAGCCAATCAGTGCAGCTGTATGCAAGTTAACCCAGCCAAGATGGAGGCCGGCAATCACAGAGCTAGACCAAACAGGAGGCTTCTGTTGCACCAGGAGTAAACTGTCTGCCTAGGCCACTCTCTGCTCATGGCAACATAGTTGCAATTATAGAAGCCACAGAGCTGAACCAAACAGGAGGTTTCCTTTGCACCAGCAATGGAGGAAACTGCCTGCCTAGGCTGGCTGGGCCTCCACTAAGGCAACATTCTTTCAATTATAGGAGCCACAGAGCTGAAGCCAACAGGAGGCTTCATTACCTGCCTAGACCTGGGCTTAAAGCAACAGTATATCAATTATAGAAGATAAATAAACCCCAGAAACCTGATTCCAGCCAGCCTTGCTGGGTCAATGGGAGCTGTGGGCAGCTTGAAAGCCTGAGAACAGCCCTCAACCCCATGCCCAGGCTGCCCAGGCACCCCAGTAGGGACTTGAACCCTGAAGGGACTGTGGGCAGCCTGAAAATGGCCCTCAGCCCCTCAGCCAGGCTGGCCACACCCCAATGGGTGAGGTTCCACACTGGGGGGCTTGGCCAGCATGCAAACAGCCATCAGCCCCTCACCCATGCTGGCCAGGCATGCCAGCAAGTGGATATCCCCCGAAGGGTCCCAGACTGTGAGAGAGCACAGGCCAGGCTGAGGGACCTCCCGAGTGCACAAATTTTTGTGCACTGGGCCTCTAGTCTAATCTAATAAAAGCATAATATTAAAATTGACCATTTCTTTGGGATGCCTAAGCCACACCCACCAGTCAATCAATTTGACTGTATGCAGATTAGCCCAGCCAAGATGGTGGAGGCCACAGCCCCCAGAGAAGCCATGCATCGGGGTCCAGCAGGGCTGACGGAAGACCTCTGCCAAGGGATCCAGGCGGCAGCCGCAGGGCAGGAGGAGCGAGCTGGCCTATGGCCGCAGTCTGGATCATGGGGCAGATGGGAAGGGCTAAGCCCTTCCTGTCTGCCCCGCAATCCAGGCCGCAGTGCGGGCTGGCCAGTGGTTGCAGCCGCGGGGTGGGAGGAGCAGGGTGGGAGCAGCCAGCTGGCCCCTCAGCTGCAGCTTGGGAATTGATTGATTGCAGGGCACACACACGGAGGCTCTGAGATGGATTCCAGGCAGCAGCCGAGGAGGGACTGTATGGCGAAGGTAGGATGAGAGAAAAAGAGGGAGGGAAGAAAAGTTATAAAGAGGGAGCTGGTAGAGCTTAAAAGGAGAATGGGAAGAAGGAAAGAATGGGGGAGGGAGCAAAGCAGGTCAGAGGGAGGAAGTGAAGAAAAAAATTAAGGTGGGGAGGAAGGAAAAGGGGAAGGTGGGCAGGGGTAAAGATAAAGGAAAGAAGGACTGTGGGAAGGGAAGGAGGGTAGTAGAAAAATGGGAAGAATGATGATGGAACAGAAGTAGGAAATAAGGAGGAAAGAAAAGTTTATAAATGATGAGTCAGTAGGAAAAGTGTTACATAAAGGAGAAAATTTGTGTGAGAGGAAGAAGCTAATAAGGAAGTCAAATACAATTGTGCCTGACGGGGATAAGATTAAAAAAGAAAGTTAATAGGGGTGACCAGGCTGGCAGGGGAGGTTAGTTAGGGGAATCAGGCAGGCAGGCAGACAGAGTGGTTAGGGCAGGCAGGCAGGTTAGTGGTTAAGAACCAGAGGTCCTGGATTGTGAGAGTCCCCAAGAACTCCATATTGGAGAGGGTGCAGGTTGGGCTGAGGGACTGTCCCCCCACCCCCCGCATGAATTTCATCACTGGGCCCCTAGTCTATACTAATAATAGAGGAATATGCAAATTGTCCAGGGTGCCGTCATAGTAACAGTAATGACTGAACAGCAGGCTGTGTGGGCAACCAGGCTGGCAGGGCAGTTAGTGAGGGACGACCAAAGGACTGAACAGCAGGCTGCGTGAGGAGTTTGCCGTTTGGGGAGGAGGGGCGGGTGTTGCAACCAAGCA
>PVJC01019762.1:0-16693 GCA_004026665.1 Murina feae | reverse complement strand
AAGGGTTCCCAGATTGGAGAGTGTGTAGGCTGGGCTGAGGGGACCCCCCTCCATACACGAATTTTGTGCACC
Organism: Murina feae; assembly: GCA_004026665.1. Classification (NCBI taxonomy): domain Eukaryota; kingdom Metazoa; phylum Chordata; class Mammalia; order Chiroptera; family Vespertilionidae; genus Murina; species Murina feae. Next base: position 16,621 of record PVJC01019762.1, on the reverse strand, counting down.
GGGCCTCTAGTAGAGTGATAAGCAACATTTCTCTGGTATAATTGCCTTTGGGGGGAATGAATCAGTGAGAAGCAATCTTGGCTCTAATGAGCAGAAATTGGAAGAGGCGAGCTGAGTGTCCTGAGCTAAGAAATGCTAAGATTTGTAGTCGTCCTCCTACTGTCTCTGCCCATTAGGATGATAGTGTGACTTTAACTTGCAGCCAGGCACTCTTCTACACCCTTGAAATATATTAACTCACTGAATGTTTAACCTCTATGAAATAGGTGCTCTATCTCTACTTTTCAGAGGAGAAAAGTGAGGCAGGAAAGTTGCTAAAGGTGCATAGCCAGTAAATGGCTGTGCTGGGATTTGAACCCAGGTGGTCAGATTCCTAAATTCTCAGTCTCAAGATCCCACCCTCTTCCTATTGCTAGAAATGTATGAGAGACAGAGTCCCAAGTTGGTGACTCATAGCCCCTGAAGAGCCAATAACATCATGACTGCGATAAGCCATGATCAGCTTGAAGAGACATATGCCCACAGCCATGGAGGGTTTCTGCTGAGGATCAGGGTAGGGGAAGGGGCTGAGGTGAGGGCTAGATGTCAGTGCCTTTTCTATTTTTTCTTTCTTACTCACATACCAAAACATGGGCTTATTTTACTAAGTAGCCTGGCTACAGACTGCTTACTTCAGACAAACTTTTTGGCAGAGTGGGGAGAACAAAGTGCAAACCACACATTGAGCTCTCAAGTCAGACCGCACAGGTTCCCCCTCCTCTGATCTGTGCATGGGACACATAGACAAAGCCACATGGTCTGTTCTTTCTCTAGGCCACCTACTGACCACATTTTTCTATTCAAGTTTCTTCAGGAAGAGCAAAATATAAGTGTTCACATTTCAGCTTTCTTGGTTAAAAATCTCACTCCACTGCCTCTGAGATGAAGGTACTCCCAAGTCAGCTTGACCAATATTGGATAGACACAAATAACATCAGTTTTGTACACAATCCCTTTATTTTCTTCTGTATATGGACGGGTGGCCCTGCACACGAATCCGTGTGCTAGTAGCTCGCTGCCACTGGCTGCCTGGTCCCCTGCTGCTCATAGCTCACTGCTGCTTGTAGCTCTCCATTGCATGTTGCTCGCTGCCTGCTGCCCCACCTTCCTGTAGCTCTCTGTCGCAGGTAGCTCACTGCCCTGCCCTCCTGCTGTTTGGTCGTTATGTGACAGCATCCTGGACCAATTTGCATATTACTCTATTATAAGTATAGATAACATTATCATTGTGCTGTTGGCTTTTCTGTTTAACACTCAGCAAGTGATATTACTTATCAGCTAACAATGGTGATGGCAGTGGAGATAGGCATGGAAATTGCCTCATCTTTCCCTATGAACTAAAGTAGGGAGGATTAATGGAGAGAGCATGTTATGAGCATTAAATGAGAGTTAGTGCCTGGGAAGAGGAAAGAGTCAGAGCAGACTCTGGGGATATCACTGTCACAGAGAGGAATAGAGGAATGAGAGGTCCAGAAAATAATGATAATTCTATATAATAAAAGGATAATATGCAAATTGACCATCACCCCAAAATACAAGATGGCCACCCCCATGTGGACACAATATGGCCACCACAAGATGGCCGGCAGGGGAGGGCAGTTGTGGGTGATCAGGTCAGCAGGGGAGGGCAGTTGGGGCAACCAGGCCTGCAGGGGAGGGCAGTTGGGGGGACCAGGCCTAAAAGGGAGGGCAGTTGTGGGTGATCAGATCTGCAGGGGAGGACAGTGGGGTGGACCAGGTCTGAAAGGGAGGGCAGTTGGGGATAATAAGGCCTACAAGGGAGTACAATTGGGGGGAACCAGGCCAACAGGGGAGGGCAGATATGGGGAGGACCAGGCCTACAGGGGAGAGCAGTTAGGGGTGACCAGGCCAGCAGGGGAGGGCAGTTGGGAGCAATTGGGCCAGCAGGGGAGGGTAGTTAGGGGTGACCAGGCCTATAGGGGAAATCAGTTAGGGGTGATCAGGTTTGCAGGGGAGGGCAGTTGGGGGCAACTGGGCCAGCAGGGGAGGGCAGTTAGGGGCGACCAGGCTGGCAAGGGAGGGAAGTTTGGGGTGACCGAGCCAGCAGGGAAGGGCAGTTGGGGGTGACCAGCTTACAGGAGAGGGCAGTTAGGGGTGACCAACCTGGCAGGGGAGGGCAATTAGGGGTCACCAGGCCAGCAGTTGGGGGCAATTAGGGGCTATCGGGCTGGCAGGGGAGCAGTAAGGCATCAATCAGGCTGGCAGGGAAGTGGTTAGGAGCAGGCAGGCAGGCAGGCACATGAGTGGTTGGGAGCCAGCATTCCCGGATTGTGAGAGGGATGTCCTACTGCCCACCAGGGTCAGGCCTAAATGGGCAGTAAGACATCCCTTAAGGGGTCCCAGATTGAAGAGGGTGCAGGCTGTGCTGAGGGACACACCTTTCATGCATGAATTCTGTGCACCAGGTCTCTAGTAGATTAATAAAAGCCAAAGTAGGTGACAGTTTTGGAAAGGGGCTAAGTCATCAAGAATGTCAAATATTATGTGGAGGTTGAGTAGGATGTGATTCATGAAGAAGTAGCTGAGCATCACAAAGCCTGACAGAAAAGTGAAACAAGGTGTCATTAAAACTACGGAGAAGCTATGGCTCATGCTGAGAGCTGGGAGATAACCAGATTTATTTATTTTAGTCCAAGAATTGCAGATTTAAATTGGACTTGAGAATTAGGCAATGTAGACCTGAATTCAGGTATGTGGACTGAGAGATTACTCCATTAGGCAGGTATGGACTGGATGTCCTAACTGGGACAGTCTCCATTAAAGGGAGCTCAAATTTTATGGCTCAGAGTCATTTGTAAAACTGCCCTGTATTTCTTCAACTTGTTAATAAATAACTTTGGTTCTTGGGAAAGTCACACCACTTCTTTTGGGCTAGTAACCTCAGCTCCAGATCCCTTAGATAACTAACCTCCATTTAGTTGAGACAATAAAATCGTTTTCTTAGTAATCAGGCATCCTCAAACTGTGGCCCACGGGCCACATGCGGCCCACCAAGGACATTTATCTGGCCCGCTGGGTGTTTTTGCCGCCACTGCCTGTCCTGCTTAAAATAAGGTATGTGCAGTGTGCATAGCAATTTGTTCATAGTTTTTTTTTAAACTATAATCCGGCCCTCCAATGGTCTGAGGGACAGTGAACTGGCCCCCTGTTTAAAAAGTTTGAGGACCTCTGAAACTTAGTTAGTGTCTTTAACCCTAGGAAATAAAGAAATGATGAAATAGATAAAATCTATTGTATTCATATTCCTGTGTTAAGTTCAGGAGCAATCTGTGTATATTTGAAGTGTAAAATTTAAAAGAAATTCACCATGTTACTTAATTAACATACTCCTACCCCTAGAACCTTTGCACTTGCTACTCCTTTGCCTGAAAATCTTTTACTCTCAAGAGCTTCATGCCTTGCTTTACTACATCCTCAAGTCTACTCAAATATAAACGTATTAATAAAAATTCCTTTGATCACTTTCTAAAAATGTTATACTTCATCCCTCCACAATCTGCTTTATTTTCTTCACAGCACTAGCCACCATTTGACATACTTTTTATTCTAATTATTGATTTTCCCCCACTGATTGTATCACCAGGTACTATTCTAGGTGCTGGGGATATAGTAGTAAATAAAACAGACTTGCTTTTTTTGGGGGAAAATGCCTCTAAGAACTGTTTGGGGTTGGAATGAAACAATAAGTGTATAGTTGAGTAACAAAAAATAGTTGAAAGATCTCAGGCCTAATAGAAATGAAGAGTACAAAATTGTCTAAAAGAATTTCAAGCATCTTAACACAAATTATTTTATTAATTTATATTAAGTTAATAAAAGTTTACTTGGTGATAAGATATCTTAATCTTAAAAATATATTCAGGGTTCTGGTCAAGATGGCAGAGTATATGAACACTGTATTCACCTCCTTTCATGAACACACCAAAATTACAACTAAATTGTAGAACAATCAAATTGTAGAACCATCTGAAAACTAAGTGAACAGATGTCCTATAGCTGAAGATATAAAGAATAAGCCGCATTGAGACTGGTAAGAGGGATGTAGACACAAAACAGACTGGCCCCACATTCATATTCGGCAGTTGAGATTCCAAAAAGATATCTTAGCATCAGAGGTCCCACTGAAGAATGAGGGGTCTCAGACTCATGTTGGGCTCCCCAACCCAGAACAGCAGTGCCAGGAACAGAAGCCCGTATAACATCCGGCTATAAAAATCAGCAAAGATTCCTCCATCCTTCTCAGTGAGAAGAAAGGCTACCAGGCACCCTCTTAAATGGTCAGCACACAAACACTTGTTTGTAGGCACTCACCATGGGCTCTAGTGGAGGGTCTGTAGCTTGAGGGGTGCCAAAGACATACAGAGAGAAACTGAGTTGTGTGGTTTTGGTGCAAGGGCTAAAGGGATGGCCATCATTGTCACTGTGTTGAACTCTCCTGCTGCATAGCCAAGAGGCACCATCTCACCAGGCCAAATGCAAGTTCAAATCTGAACCTGCATTTGGCCTGGTGAGCTCCATCCACTAGCTCCACCTTGACAACTCCAACTCAACTGGCCCACAGCCCGAGGCTCTTTCAGAGGCAATCATCTTAGGCCTACATTGCAGTTTTTCTTTAAAAAATGTGAGTGTCCTAACTTGTTAGGCTTAGTAGATAGAGTGTCAGTCTGTGGACTGAAGGGTCCCAGGTTCCATTTTGGTCAAGGGCATGTCCATTAGTTGTGGGCTTGATCCTCAGTAGAAGGCATGCAGAAGGTACTGATCCGTGTTTCTCTCTCATTGATGTTTCTAACTCAATTCCTCCCCCTTCCTCTCTGTAAAAATCAATAATATATTAACGAAAAATAAAATAAAAAATTTGTCAATAACTTTGGTCAAGCTGAGGGTGCTTGAGAGTTGCAGGGAGAGGCTGAATTGTGTGGCTTAGGGGTGGGGATTGGGTATTGTTCCTGTGTTTATTCCTCCTGTGTTTATTGTTCCTCCTCCAGCAAGGCTAATGGAGCACCATCTTTCCTTTGTTGAAGCTGCCTCCACTGGTCAATTCTGAACCTTCATTAGCCTGGTGAACTCCACTATCTCCATCTTTATGACTTCACTCTACTCAACTCACCAATGGCCCAAGGCTCTTTTGGTGGCAACAATACTGGGCCTGCCTTTCAGTCTTTCCTAAAAACACTGGGTCAGCTTGGAGGGTACCAGAGAAATACATAAAGAAACTGAATTGTGTGACTTCAGGGTGATGGCTGCCATTGCCAGCCTTTCCCCAACACAGCCAAAACAGATTCTGCATTAGCATGGTTACCTCCATTAGCTCCATCTGACAACTCCCTGAGACCTTGCCTTATATAACTTTGATTTGGACGGAGACTCTTTAAGTCAGTGGCTCTCAACCTTTTGGGCCTTTAAATACAGATCTTCGTGTTGTGACCCAACCATAAAATTATTTTCGTTGCTACTTCATAACTGTAATGTTGCTACTGTTATGAATCATAATGTAAATATCTGATATGCAGGATGGTCTTAGGCGACCCCTGTGAAAGGGTCATTTGACCACCAAAGGGGTTGTGACCCACAGGTTGAGAACTGCTGCTTTAAGTGGTTGAGTCTTACAGGCAGTCAGCAGGAGGCAGCAGGTGTCCAGGTACCTTGGCCTTTTGCGGACCAGTTCCAAGCCCAGTACTGGTGGAAACTGGCTGCAGTTCTTAGCACAGTGCCTCCCATGCATCCAGGCCCAACACAGGCAGCTATCAAATGAATTGCTTTCTAGCTCTTAACATGTAGCCCCAGGCAGGTCACAGCAAGCCTACGATATTGATTTACACCAGAATCCCTGCCAAGAGGAAACAGAACCAACAAACCTGATGGCTGGGTTCAGACTACAATAGGACACCAGCCAATTAGCTCCGCAAGCAGCAAACCAAATGGGAGGTTTCCACAGGCACCAGAAACTGATGGGCCAAATCCCACTTCATGGGGTCAGCTCCTGTACAGCAGCTTGTACCCTTTATACATGGTCAAGTTTCATAACCGGTTTGCTGAGTGTCAATCCCACCCACTAATATGCTAGCAGCAATCAAGGATCAACTACAACAGAAGGGCCAACACAACTAACACAAGAAACACTCCTGGGGCAACAGGTCAGGTGATGAGGAAGACTCTGAAGTTGGGTCCCACAGGACACCTACTACATAAAGCCAAACTGCCAAGACTAGGAAGTGTAGCAGATCTACCTAATGCATAGAAACAAACACAGAGAGATAGTCAAAATGGGGTGACAAAGAAACATGTCCTAAATGAAAGAACAAAAGAAATATCCAGCAAAATATCTAAATGAAATAAAGTCAAGCAAGCTACCAGACAGTTCAAAACACTGATTATAAAGATGCTTAAGGAGCTTAGTGAAAACATTAAAAAAAAAAAAGTAAGCGTAAAAAAGGACATAGAAACCATAAAAAGAACCAAGAAAGAATACAATAACTGAAATGAAGACTACATTAGAAGGAATCAACAGCAGATTAGATGAAGCAGATGACTGAATGAGTAATTTAGAAGAGAAAGTAGCAGAAAATACCAATTCAGGACAGCAAAAAAGAAAAAAAGTTCTAAAAAACTGAGGATAGTTTAAGGACACCTGGGACAACACCAAGCATAATAACATTCTCATCATAAGGGTACAAGAAGGAGAAGACAGAGAGGGATTGAGAAAATATTTCAAGAAACAATGACTGAAAATTTCCCTAACCTGGTGAAGAAAATAGACAGTCTAGGAAGTGCTGAGAATCCCAAACAAGATGAAGCTGAAGAGGCCCACACCAAGACACATCATAATTAAAATGCTAAAAGTTAAAGGCAAAGAGAGAATCTTAAAAGCAGTAAGAGAAAAGCAGTTAGTCATTTAAAAAGGACCTTCCATAAGGCTGTCACCTTATTTTCCAACAGAAACATTTTAGGCCTGAAGGAACTGGCATGAAATATTCAAAGTCATGGAAAGCAAAGACCTACAACCAAGACTATTCTACCCAGCAAAGCTATAATTTAAAATTTAAGGAAAAATAAAGAAAGAGCTTCCCAGACAAGAAAAAAAACCAAGGAGTTCAAGACCACCAAGCCAGTATTATAAGAAATGTTAAAGGGACTTCTTTAAGAAGAAGAAGGGGATAAAGGAAACATAAATATGAATAATAAATATGTGGCAATTACTGCTTACCTATTAAGAATAGCTTTAATTGTAAATGGCTTAAATGCTCCAATCAAAAGTCATAGAGTAGCTGAGTAACATGATGAGAAAACAAGACTCAGACATATGCTGTCTACAAGAGACCCAGTTCAGCTTAAGACACACACAGACTGAAAGTAAAAGAATAAAAAAAGGTATTTTATGCAAATGCAAAATTTTTAAAAAGCTGGGGTAGCAATATTTATATCAGAAAATAATAGAATTTATAACCAAGGCTATAAGAGACAAAGAAGAACATTACATAATAATAAAGGAATCAATCCAAAACAGGATGTATCCCTTGTAAACATTTATGCACCCAACATAGGAGCACCTAAATACAGGGTGGGGCAAAAGTAAGTTTATAGTTGTTTGTATGGAAAATAATGGCAATGATTAATAATGCAAGAATAAACTCTGTGTTTGGTATCTTCAGAATTATAAACCTAATTTTGCCCCACCCTGTATATAAAACAAATACTGGTGGACATAAAGAGAGAGACTGACAGTAATACAGTCATAATAGGAGACTTTAACACCTCATTGACATTAATGGATAGATCTTCCAGATAAAAAATCAAGAAAGAAACAGTAGCCTTAAATGACACACTAGATCAGATGGATATAATTAATATTATTACAACATTTCACCCAAAGCATCAGAATATACATTCTTTTCAAGAGCACATTGAACATTTTCTAGAATAGACCACCTGTTAGACCACAAAACTAATCTCAAGACTAAATAACATGACACTAAACAATTACTGGGTAAAAAATGAGATCAAGGAAGAAATTAAAAGATAACTGAGACAAATGAAAATGAAAACACAACAATCCCAAATTTATAGATCACAACAAAAGCAGACCTAAGAGGAAAATTCAGAGCAATGCAAGTCTACCTCAATAAACAAGAAAAACCTCAAATAAACGATCTAACCTAATAACTCAAGGAACTAGAAAAATAACAACAAATAAAGCTCAGAGTAGGTAGAAGGAAGGAAAAAATACCAAAGCAGAAATAAATAGAGTAAACAAAACAATACAAAAGATCAATGAAACCAAGACTGGTTCTTTTAAAAAAATAAACAAAATTGATAAATCCTTAATCAGACTCATCAATGAAAAAAGAGAAAGGACACAAATATATAACATCAGAATAAGAAAGGAGAAGTATCAGCTGACAGCACATAAATACAAGAATTATAAGAAAATACTATGAACAACTACATGTCAATAAATTGGATAATCTGGAAGAACTGGATAAATCCTAGATACAATCTTCCAAGACTGAATCAAGAAGAAACAGCAAACCTGAAAAGACTGATTACTACCAACAAAATTGAATCAGTAATCAAAAAATTCCTAACAAACAAAAGTCCCAGATGGATGAATGGCTTTACAGGTGAATTTTACCAAACATTGAAAGAAGAATTAGCATCTCTCCTTCTCAAACTATTTCAAAAAATTCAAGAAGAGGGAACATTCCCAAGATCATTTTAGGAGGCCAGCATTACTCTGATTCCAAAACCAGGCAAAGACATTACAAAATAAAAATTATAGGCCAATATCCCCGAAGCACAGAGATGCAAAAATCCTTAGCAAAATATTAGCAAACTGAATTCAGCAAAACATTAAAGGTATTATACACCATGATTAAGCGGGATTTGTTTCTAGGATGCAATTCTGCTGGCCAAACGCTGGTGCTGCCGCTGCTCCAGCACTGCCCGCCTAGCCTTTTGGCTCCAGCCTATGGATGGTCACTCATCCCCACAGGCTCTGCTGCCCACCTTGTGGGTGGACTGGACAGATAGCACAGGACCTGGTAGGAAGAGCCACTGCCCTACTCACTAACTGACATAGGCAGGGATAGGAGGATCACAGGTTTTATTTTGTTTTTGATCAGACCTGGGACTACAAACTCCAGCCTAAAGGGCCCAATACCCAGTAAGCAGGCCTCATTGATCATCAGCCCTGGACTGGGTGGGCTCCTGGCACCCACCTATACCCACCATCTTGCCCATTGGGAAGTGTGCACTGAGTGTTACTTTGATGCAGTTTATTTCCAATAAAAGTTTCTGTGACTTTATTTAAAAAAGAAAAAGAAAAAGAAAGAAAAGATAGGCCAAGCAGTAGCAATAGATGAGGAAGTTCCATCCTTGTTTCCCTCTTACAGGTGAAGAAACCAAGACTCAAAGAGGCCAAGCCACTTGCCTTGCATCACAAAGGAGCAGAGCCAGAAGTTATAGCAGATCTGGAGACTGGAAAATGGCTACTTGGGATGAAAAGACAGTCAGCCGCAGGGCCAAGGTGGCTCCTGTGGAGAGAACGAGCAAGTTCCTAAAGCATTTCATTGTTCTTGGGGATGACTACCATGCCTGGAATGTCAACCACAAGAAATGGGAAAATGAAGAAGAGGAGGAGGAGCATGAGGAGCAGCCACCACCAACACTGGTCCTGGGCAAGGAGGCACAGCTGCTGTCTCAACTTTAACCCCTGCTCTGCACCCAGGAGTCCCCTAGACTTCAGGACCACATTGAGGAAGCTTTTCAGCTCCCACAGGTTTCAGGTCATCATCACTTGCCTGGTCATTATGGATACTCCCCTGGTGCTGGCCCAGCTCGTTCTGTACCTGAAGATCATTCAACCTGACGAGAATAACTATGTCCCCAGGGTATCCTATCTAATAAAGAGGGAATATGCTAATTGACTGCCACATCTTCAAAGACAGTGGTGTCCACAGCCACAAGATGGTGGTGCCCAGTCCCCTTAGTCCTGCCAGGGTGGCAGACACGCAGCACGGCCAGGCTGCCCCCAGGCGGGTCTGGCCACTCTGTGCTCCTGCCTTTGGAGTCCCCCAGTCTCCTCAGCCCCCCAGCCACCCAGGGCTGGCCCAAGGTGCAGGCAAGTCTTGGATGTTGGCTGCCCAGCTGCCCAGGGATGGCCCAAGGTGCAGGCAAGCCTTGAATGGTGGCTGCCCAGCGGCCCAGGGCCACCCAAGACTCAGGTAACCAGGGCCGGCCAAGGCTTACACTGTTGGCAGTGGCAGCAACAGAGGTGTGATGGGGTGTCACCTTCCCTTGATTGCTAGGTCACCTCCCACCCCTGAGGGCTCCCAGACTGTGAGAGGGGGCAGGCTGGGCTGAGGGATGCCCCACTCCAGTGCATGAGTTTTTATGCACTGGATCGCTAGTTCCACTATATGAGCATTGCCATATTGACCTTCTTTATGATGGTGATTTCCTTTAAAATATTTGTTTTCTGCTTGGCGTTTTTCCACTATAAATTTGAAATCCTAGCTCCATCATCATGATTTCATTCCTTTTCAACATTATCCTCCTGTTCTGAGTTAGAGGCTCTTGGTCTGCTGATTTTGTTGTGGCTGTGGCAGGTGGCCTGGATAATCAATGGGATAGTTATCTTGGTTAAGACATGCTCAGAGTGACAACTGTTAAGGTTAAAATAGACAAATACACAGTTGGCTACCAAGAGCCAACACCTTGATTCAGCTGCTCTGAGAAGAAATAAGGAATTGAAAGACATAACAAGCTATTAAGACAGCATGGACTTCACAGGGAGGTGAATTAGAGGTGAACGTGCCCCACTTTAAAGAGAAGACTCTGCCTCATGGACTTGTGCCTGTGAACAACAATGACAACAGCCTCTCCTGGGATGTTTGCAGGACAGGTTTGATTTGATGTCTTTGCCTCCCTCCCACTCAGCTTGGATTCTGCAGGGGCACAGTCTTCTTTGGTGTGACTGACAGCTTGTTGTCATTTCACCTGCATGTATCATGGATGTATCATAAGCTGTTTAGTCATATTGAACACTTATTCTTGCTTGAAAATGTACAATTACTATTTGTATATAAAATTTAATCTAATTAAAAGAAATTATAAAAATTATATGATCATATCAACAAATTTGACAAAATTCAGCAACCATCCTATATAATAAAAGCCTAATATGCTAAGTGTCCAGTCATCCAGTCATCAGTTCAATCAATCAAAGTGTAATATGCTAATGATATGCTAAGGCTGTTCAACTTCTCACTATGAAGTGCACTGACCACCAAGGGGCAGACGCTCCGACCTGTAGATTAGCTTGCTGCTGGGGTCGGGCTGATCGGGACTGAGCAAGACGGGCCAGACACACCCTGGAGCCTTCCCCTAGTCCCGCTGTGGCTGGCCAACCTCCTGCATCCCTCCCTAATCCTGATCATGCACCAGTGGAATTCCATGGCCTAGCCTGTGCCCTCTCACAATCCGGGACCCCTTGGGGGATGCCAGAGAGCTGGTTTCAGCCTGATCCCACAGGCCAGGCTGAGGTGAGGGACCCCACTTGTGCATGAATTTGTGTACCAGGCCTCTAGTTAGTGATAAACTCTCAGCAAAGTTGGAATAGAGGGGACAATAACTCAATATAATAAAGCCCATACAGTCTTCGGGTTACGTCAGACTTGATGCAGATCATTTCATGGTTACATTGCCATCTTCCATTTATTTACATATAAAAAAAGTTCTGTCATTTTGACATATGTACATATGTGTTTTTTATTATTTATTTACCACAAGTAAAGGTCAGGGATTTTTATCTTTCTTTTAATTTTTTTTTTACTGTTTCACTTCATTACTGCTATGTATGTGCTCCATGTGAGTGATGTAGGTGCTTATATAGGTGGGTTCTGATTTATGGCAAAAATCACGTTATGTAACACTGTAGGAACAGATCTCCAACATAATCCGAGGACCTACTGTATTTGACAAACCCACAGTTAATATCATACTCCAGAGGGAAAAGCTGAAAGCATTGTCCTTAAGATCAGGAACAAGACAAGGTTGCCCACTTTCATCATTTTAATCAACATTTTAATCAAAATTTTAATCCTGCTACATTGAAAATTCATTTATTATGTCTAGTAGCTTTTTGATGGAGTCTTTAGGGTTTTCTATGTATAATATCATGTCATCTGTAAATAATGTCAGTTATACTTCTTTTCCAATTTGCATTCTTTTTATTTCTTCTTTATGGTTAGCACTTCCAGTACTATGTCAAACAGGTGAAAGTAGGCATCCCTGTCTTGTTCCTATTCTTAGGGGACAGGGTTTTAGAGTTTGCTCATTGAGTATGATGTTGGTTATAGGTTTGTCATATAAGGCTTTTATTATGTTGAGGTATGATCCCTTTATTCTCACTTTGCTGAGAGTTTTTTTCAAGAATGGGTGTTGGATTTTGTCAAATGCTTTTTCTACATCAATTGATATGATTATGTGATTTTTGTCTCTCAATTTGTTTATGTGATGTATCACATTCATCGATTTATGGATATTGCACCATCCTTGCATGCCCAGAATAAATCCCACTAGGTTACATCTTTATAATGTAATGCTGAATCTGATTTGCTAGAATTTTGTTGAGGATTTTAGTATATATGTTCATCAGGGATATTGGCCTGTAATTCTCTTTCTTTATGGTGTCTTTATCTGGTTTTGGACTTAGGGTAATGCTGGCTTTATAGAAAGAGCTTGGAAGTGTTCCTTTCTATTGAATTTTTTTGAAAGTGCCTGAGGAGGATAGGTTTTATCTCTTCTTTGAATGGTTGGTAAAATTTCCCTGTAAGGCCATCCGTACCAGGACTTTTGTTTGATGGAAGTTTTTTGATTATTGCTTCAATTTCATCAGTAGTTATTGGCCTAGTCAGGTTTTTTTGTTTTGTTTTTCTTTCTTTCTTTCTTTCTTTCTTTCTTTCTTTCTTTCTTTCTTTCTTTCTTCCTTCCTTCCTTCCTTCCTTCCTTCCTTCCTTCCTTCCTTCCTTCCTTCTTTTCTTTCTTTTTTTTTGAGTATAGGTGTCTTTTATCTAATCCTTTCACCTTCTTTCATCCAGCCTGATTAAGTTTTAGAAGATGGTATTTTTTCTAGGAATATGTCCATTTTGTCTAGGTTGTCCAGTTTGTTGGAGTAGGGTTGTTCATAATATTTTTTTTACAATCCTTTGTATGACTGTGGGATCAGTTGCTACTTCATCTCTTTCATTTCTGATTTTGTTTATTTGGGTCCTCTCTCTCTGTTTCTTGATGAGCCTGGCTAGAGGTTCATCAATCTTGTTTATCCTTTCAAAGAACCAGCTCTTGGTTTTGTTGATCTTTTGTATTGTTTATTTGTTTTTTGTCTCTATGTCATTTATTTCCACTCTGACCTTTATTTCCTTCCTTTTGCTTATTCTGGGCTTTTCTTGTTGCTCTCTTTCTAATTCTTTAAGTTGCAGGGTTAGATAATTAATTAACATTCTTTCTTCTCTCTCTCTCTCTCTCTCTCTCTCTCTTTAGGTAGACCTGTAAAGCTATGAACTTACCTCTCAGGACTTCTTTCACTGTGTGTCCTAGACTTAAAATTGTTGTTTTTTCATTGTCATTTGTTTCCAGGATGCTTTTTATTTCTTTTTTGATCTCTCTGGCAACCCAATCATTGTTTAATAGTGTGCTGTTTAGCCTCCAAGTCTTGATTTTTTTCATTGTTTTTATTGTAGTTGATTTCTAATATTATGCCATTGTGATCTGAGAGGATACTTGATTTGATTTCTATCTTCTGGAATTTGAAGAGGTTTTGCCTGTATCCCAATATGTGGTCTATCTTTGAAAATGTCCCGTGTGCACTTGAGAAGAATGTATATTCTGTGGCTTTGGGATGAAATGTTCTGAAGATGTCAATTAACTCCATCTGATTTAGTAAGTCATTTAGTATTGCTATTTCTTTGTTGATTTTTTTTAGAGGATTTATCCAGTGGAGTATTAAGGTTCCCTACTATGATTGTATTTCTGTGAACCTCTCCCTTGATATCTTCCAGAAGTTTTTTTTAAATGTATTTGGGTGCTACTGTAATGGGTGCATATATGTTTACCAGACTTATATCCTCTTGTTGAATTGCTCCCTTTAGTATTATGAAGTGGCCCCCCTTATCTCTTATATGGCCTCCACTTTCAGGTCTATTTTGTCAGATATAAGTATTTCTACCCCAGCTTTTTATTCATTTCCATTTGCCTAATTTTTTTCCCCCCATTCCTTCACTATCAGTCTGTGTGAGTCCTTTGTTCTGAGGTGGGTCTCTTATAGGCTGCAAATATATGGGTTATGTTTTCTTATCCATTCAGCTACCCTATGTCTTTTGATTGGAGCATTTAAGGTTATTATTGTCTAGAGGCCTGGTGCATGAAATTTGTGCATGGTGGGAGGAATCCCTCAGCCCGACCTGTACCCTCTCCAATCTGGTACCCCTTGGGGGATGTCCAACTGCCAGTTTAACCCCAATTACCTCTACTTTGCTCCCCTGCCAGCCTGATCAACCCTAACGACTCTGCCTTGCTCCTGACCTAAGCCGCAGTTTGGCTTTCCTCTGTGGGAGGTGACCTGGTGGATCAGGGGAAGGTGCTACCCCCATTACCACTCTGCTGCTGCCACTGCCGGCCTGAGCCTGGGCCTTTTGCAGCTGCCTGCAGCTGCCAGCACCTGGACCAGGCCCTCAAAGCAGCCACTGTGGCTTGCCTGAATCTCATCCCAGCCCTTGCAGCAGCCACTGTGGCTTGCTTGAGCCTCAGCCCAGCCCTTGCAGCAGCTGCCATGGTTTTGTCTGGAAGGACGTCCAGAAGACGCCTCTCTAATTAGCATATTACCCTTTTATTAGTATAGATAGGTACTAGTTTATAGCCATTTTAATTCTTCACTAGTGAAAGGAAATTGGGAGCCCATGCCCATGTGCCCAGGGAGTTTCCATGTCCCTGTGAGCTCCTCTGAGGTGAACAATACAAAGTTGGGTATCTTGCAGGGCTGCACTGCTCTCTCACCCATGCCCCGACCCTTCAGATCTATCTCTCTGACTTTTACCCCAGTTGTCAATTGCCACCTTGTGACCACTTTTATATTACTGCCTTCCTCTATAGCTCCAGGGCAATTGGTAAGGGATGAAATCTGTTCTCATCTTGATGTCCAAGGCAGAGTTCTAGGAGCCCAGCAGCAATATCAGGCTTTTCCCAGTTACTCTAAGTGTCTTCACCTCATCCATGCCCCGGAGATTGTACCTGTAGGCTTATGGAATATGTGCCTCACAGAAACTTCTGGCTGAGCTGTGAGCATCCTTGGGGCTGGGTACCAGTACCACCGGGGGTCTGTCTGTGGGAGCCACCATCTGTGGGCCTGCCTGGGGATTCGTGGGGAACATGGGAGCCCAGATACTGGCGAGGCCTGGGAAAGGTGCAATGACCTTGGCCATGGACACGTGTGGGAGACCCACTCATCAGATTGGGATTTTCTCACTTTTCTGGGACTCTCTCCAAAGATGGGGACCAGTCAGACTTCTAAGTGGCAGCTGGGATTGGTAGGAAGGAAGGAGAGAGAGGCCTATCACGGACGCAGGTAAGGCACATTCTTAGTATTTCAGTTCTGCATCGAAGGAACATGGCAATAGCTAAGGGGTGGAACATGGCCCTGATGCCTGAGGGCGAGTTCCAGGGGGCAGCGTAAGTATTAAGATCATCCAGTCATGCACAAACGTTCCACGCTGCATCTGTTCATAGTAGATTGTGTCTGCAGGGTATAGGTTGTAATTTTTTCACACAACTCCCAGCCCTGAATCGAACAGGTCAGGTCAACACCTGTTGGTGCCCCTCCGCCCCCCAGAGCTGATCAGTGCTGTGCAGGGATCCAGAAGTGGGTATTTGGTGCCAGGATTCCAACCTTTCTAGGAGATGCGACTGGGGCCAAGTGGTGTGTAGAAGTTGTGAGGGGCTCACCTATGGACTCGCGTCAGTGTCAGTCATTGGGCTGGACTCCGCTACGATGGGCTGGGGTCCTCTCCTCATCCCACACAGAGAGAGAGATGTGAACCAGTTCATTTAAGTAGGAGGCGCTTTGGGGATTAAAGAAAAATGAAAAGACAGACACAAAAATAGAATAAAAGCTTGGGGCGGGTGTGGTGTCTGCCCCTTCATGGAGGGACAGATAGAAAGAGCCAGCACCGCAAGCAGATTTATTAAATACTCAAATAACAGGAAGTTACATCACATCTGGGTGGCCTTGAGTTCCTGGTGACATCATGAGATCCACCCCCTTTAACACTGGGTGGGAAGGTCAAGCTGAGTGTTGTCCCAATCTGTTGACCAGGTCCGCCCCCAGGGGATGGCTCTGCCTTCGCTCTGGGTTTCAGCCAACATATTCAAACTGAGTGTTTACTAGCAGCCCTCAACACTTTGCCAGTGCTTGCTGTAGAGATGGGGGCCATCCCAGTCAGTATGTGCATGAAGCACCTCTGTGGGTTTTTCCCCAGCCTGCATCACAGACTCAGAGGACAATAGGTAC